>CATIWK010037337.1:0-24336 GCA_949634005.1 Mallotus japonicus | reverse complement strand
GCACGCCTAGGGGCTTATCATGTCAACGATGTAATCCTTTATTACGTTTGGGCCTATAATTATGTTAGATATTTCCCATCTCAAAAATATAAGAAGTTGAAGTAGTTTATGAATGGAGCATTGGTACTAAAAATTAAATTTTTTGGTTCATTACTGCCATATCTATGATGATAATTGATCCATTATACTACTAATTTTCTGCATTTTAATAATTAATTTAAATATTTTTGAGATTTTACTTTATTAAATTATTATATCCTAACCGTTTAATTACTATTAAATGGATTAATTTAAAAACTTAAAAGTTCTATTTGATCATGAACCTCTAATATAATTTTAAATTCATTCAATTTTTATTAAATTAATATAGATTTTTAATTTATTATGTTTCTATTATAAGAATAATTACAAAATCTAACTAATCTCTGTTTTTAACATAAAAATAAATTTAAAACATATTGATTTAGAATTGTCACTTCTCTAATATGACTATTTAATCAATACT
Source organism: Mallotus japonicus (assembly GCA_949634005.1). NCBI lineage: Eukaryota > Viridiplantae > Streptophyta > Magnoliopsida > Malpighiales > Euphorbiaceae > Mallotus > Mallotus japonicus. Next base: position 23,831 of record CATIWK010037337.1, on the reverse strand, counting down.
ATATTAATTAGAATTTATCATATTGACTTAGATTCAATTATCAAATCTCATTAAAATTATTTTAATATGTGTGTACACACATTATTTACAAATTCTTCGAAAATTACAAATATCAAATCTCATTAAAAAATTTATTTTAGCATGGCAAGCCTCATTAAGGGTGCAATGCCAATTATAAAAATTGAGTTCATATTAGTATAGTAAATCCTAATTGATGAATGCCAATTACATAAATTGCATTTTAATGATGCCAATCACAAAATTGAGTATATGCCAATGTGATAAATTATAATCAATGTAATACCGATCACATAAGTTGTTTTAGCATGATAACAATTAATAAAATTGAGTCCAAATTAGTATGATAAATCTTAATTAATATAGTATTGATTACAGATTCTTAATGGAGTAGTATTAATTTTAAATCAATATGTTTAAAATTTATTTTATGTTAAAAATAGAGATTTTATTATTGTAATGAAAATGAAATAAGTTAAAAAATCTATATTAATTTAATAAAAGAATTGGATGAATTTAAAACTATATTATAAGTTCAAGAGTCAACTAGAACTTTTAGTTTTTCTAAATTGGTCCATTTAAGCAAAACCTCAAGGATGTTATAACAATTATTGAGAATACAAGGACCAGGTAGTATAATACGTCAAACTTTAGGAATGTTATAGTAATTAATTCAATTTTTTTATTTTTAAAATTTATATTAAATTGTAAAATTTTGTAAATTAATTTAATTTGATATATTATTTATTATTTTAATATAATTTTAATTTAGTTAAAATAATATATATATATATATATATATATATATATATATATATAAACAGGTGAACAAAACAATTTTTAAACTCGTAATAGTAAATAAATTATTAAATAAGTACTTTGATATTATTATTATTATTATAAAATTTTAAAAATAATAAATATTTATTTATGTAACAATTTGATATTAAATTAATATAGTTATAAAATTTATTAATTTTAATTATTTACTTATTAAACTTAGTTTAGTAGACTTATAAAACTATGTTATCTAATTTGGTTTATATTAGATAAAATATAAATAGACCTAATTAAAATAGAAAATATATATTTTTAACAAAATTACTACTAAAATTTTAAATAATTTAATTTTTATTAGAGATACTAATTAAAATAGGAAACATATTTTCAATTAAATTTGAATTATATTTTAATTAATTTAATTTTTATTAGAGATAAAATAGAATTTAACCTAATTAGAGTAGGAAATTTACTTTCAATTAAATTAGAATTACATTTTAATTAATTTAATTTTAATAGTAAATGACTAAATCATCCAATTTTTATATAATAGTAAGTAAAAACTTTTTTATAATTTTGTTTGTCCTCCCTCTCTTCATTATATATATACACACACACATAGCATTTAAAGTGAAATAGTTAATTTCTATTTTTATGAATTCCACGTTCATATCATTTAAATACTAATTACAATAGTTAATCAAATACATTTTTAATTTGAGTAAGTTTTTAAAATATATATATATATATATAATAGGAGTGTAATATTTTCTTTTCTTTAAACTAGTGACTACCTTCATATAAGTGTAAAAATTACAATAATAAAAGTTAGATAATTTACCTCAAATGTCATGTATTTATTTTATTTTTTAATTTTTGACCTGATTATATTTATGTCAAAACTACAAATAATATATTAAATTGGGTTAGTTTTACTAAGTTTTAGAATTTGATACAAATCCAGTTCACAAAAAAAAAAAAAAAAAAGGAATTTGGTACAAATCTAAAAAAGTAAAAAATTTGAAATTTTTTTTTGTACTAATTGACTTATATAAAGAATATAAATAATGTAGATAAGAATTTAATCCAAATTAATTAGCTTTATATTATATGAATTTAAAAAATTTATATGTGTACAATGTGTGAGTATAGACTAACACTGAAGCTGTGGAGTTGAAAAAAAAATTAGTAGTAGTATTAGTGGTAGTTACCTTTGTGTGACCTTGTGAATAATAATTTCATCTCCTTAAGATAAATATCAATATAGTAATTACGCAGAGGCAACCCAATAAACATAATGCTGAAACAAGAAAATTTTGAAAGCTACATAAAAGTACAAGTCCCCTAGTTCATTGATGGTAGTGCTGTGAAGAATTTTGACATTGTGGTGGCAAATATAGTTCAGGATTGAGGCTCCAAATTTTACTTATATAGCTGCTATATCTTGAGTCTTTCAGGTGCAGGAATTTTTGGCCATCTCTCTGACTCTAAACTAGGAAGAAAAGGCTCTCTAACAGTGGTTTGCATCTTAAATGCCTTATTTGGTTGCTTAACCGCATTGGCTCCAGACTACTGGACTTATTTCCTCCTCCGTCTCCTGACTGGCTTTAGCACCGGTGGCGTTGGCCTTTGTGCCTTTGTCCTTGCCACTGAGCCTGTTGGCCCAACAAAACGTGGTACAGCAGGCATGTCTACCTTCTATTTTTTCTCAACTGGTATAGCCATATTATCAGGTATTGCATACATTTTTCGTTCTTGGCGTCAGCTCTACATTGCCTCCTCTATGCCTTCTATTCTATTCCTTCTATTCGTTCTCCCGTTTATCTCCGAGTCCCCACGATGGTACCTTATTCGTGGGCGAATCAATGAAGCAATGAAGATTATGAGTGCGATTGCTAAATTCAATGGAAATCATCTTCCTGACGGAGTAATTCTAGCCCTTGACGAAGAAGTTAACAACAGTTCGTGCGATGATCAATGTTGCAAGGAAAATCTTGCTACAAAAGAAGCAATAACAGGCACTCTAGTAGATGTAATTCGCTCACCGGTAACAAGAATTCGATTGTTCTTAACTGTGGCAATAAACTTCTTGTGCTCAGTTGTGTACTATGGCCTTAGCTTAAACGTTGTAAACCTGGAAACAAACCTTTACTTCACAGTCCTGCTTAATGCAGTAGCTGAAATGCCAGCATACACTATAACAGCAGTTTTGTTGAACAAATTTGGAAGGAAACCATTGGCAGTAGGGACACAATGGTTTAGTGGACTGTTTTGCTTGATGGCAAGCTTGACGGGAACTGTTGGAATATACAAAGTAATAAGGATGATTTGTGGGCTACTGGGTATATTTGGTATGGCAGGGACTTATAATTTGTTGTTTATATACACAGCAGAGTTGTTTCCTACAGTAGTTAGAAATGCTGCTCTTGGATGTGCAACACAAGCTGCACAAATGGGGGCAATACTAGCACCAATTGTGGTGGTTTTAGGCGGTGGATTGCCTTTTGCTGTGTTTGCAGGATGTGGTATTATGGGAGGAATGCTCGCATTTTACCTGCCAGAGACGTTAAATCGGCCATTATATGACACATTGACTGGATTGGAGGACGGTGAGAGTGGTTGGACAGTCGCATAAATGTGTTTTAAATTGTCCAATTTTTGCTATCTTGTATCCTTTAAAGTGAGTTATTTAAGAATGTTTTACTCCCACCATTGAGAAATGCTAAGCAAGATCATCAGCTAATCATCAGAAGTATCAAATCTTTACCATTAAATTATGTCATTAAAGATAAATATATAATTGACCGCTAATGAAGCATAGCTCAATTAGTTATTGGGCTGAGACTCTAAGAGTGAGGTATTGGGTTCTATTCCTATATGGAGCATGTTTGTACTATTTATTTCCTATATAAGATTATGATTTGTGGTTTGTATTGAGTTCGATTCCTATATGGAGCTTGCTTGTACTATTTATTTCTTATATGGGATTATAATATTTACTATATGGATTATGATTTGTTGTATTGATTGATAGTTATATATTTAAAATTATGAATGATGTAATGATGTATGTAACATTTTCTTAATAAATAAATAAATAAATAATTGAATAACAATCATTGAGATCAATTGGCAAGGGCTATTTTTGCTTATGATTTGTGGTTTATGTTGGGTTCGATTCCTATATGGAGCATGATTGTACTATTTATTTCCTATATCATATGGGATTATGATATTTACTCTATGAATTATGATTTGTGGTTTGTATTGATTGATAGTGATATATTTAAAATTATGAATAATATAATGACGTATGTAACATTTTATAAAAAAAAAAAGATAAATAATTGAATAACAATCATTGAGATCAGTTGGCAAGGGTTATTTTTACTTATGATTTGTGTTTTGTATTGGGTTTGATTTCTATATAGAGCATGCGTGTACTATTTATTTCCTATATGGGATTATGATATTTATTATATACATTATGATTTGTGGTTTGTACTGATTGATAGTGATAAATAATTGAATAATAATCATTGAAATCAGTTGGCAGGGGTTATTTTTACTTATCCGATGTCTCAAACTCAAATGTAGTATATGAAATCACAATAAATTAATTGTTGCAAGATCTATCGATAATTTAAATAAAAATAAATTATTCTCGTCATTGTTTAGCATAAAAATACATATACTTAATTTCAATTCAAAAATATATATACATTCTACAAAGTTGTTACTTATTTTTTATTTATAAATTTGGAAGGTGATAATTTTATATCTCTTAGTTTTAGTGTTCAAGTCTTGGATAAATTTGAAAGTATGAAGACACAAGGTGAAACATTTGGCGTGGAAGAATTGTGTGGTCGGACCAAAGATCAACATGGTCCATTCTCAATGTTAAACTGGACAACATTTGGCATTGCACGCTGCAGCGTTTCCCACTTGTCTCTTTAGCGATTGATTTCTCTGTCTCCATTTGATAGCATTCATTTATTTGATAAGCGATATGCTTAGGGAAAAAGAAAAAAGAAATAATAAATTAAATACACTTAATAGCTGGTGATACGTTTTAGGCATTCAATAAATTAAGTTATCACTGACACATATATAACCACGGTTATTTATTTATTATGAATGTATTATTTAATTAATAAATAAGTAATAATGATTAAATTAAATTTATAGCCATTTAAATATTATAATTTGTATTATCAAGTATTTAAGTATAAAATATTACAAAGCTTGGAAGACTCAAATTTCAAGCTTTTTAAATCTGTTATGAATCCAGGTAATCGTGCAGTTTATATGCAACATTTTCCAGGAAACCAAATACTATTTATTGTTCAGGATCCTGGGCTTGAGCTTGGCATGGGTTATTGCTCAGGATTTTGGCCTTGAGCTTGGCATGGGTTATTGCTCGTCAAAATATGTGGCAACCATGGTATTTGAGAAAGGACACCGATTGGTGTCGCTACCCGCAACACTCGTGGGTAGCTAGAAGATAAAAATTTTGGGGGCCAAATGATGATTTTGATTTCTTTTTTTTGTTATTTATTTTTTATTTTTTTGAAATTTAATTAATTTTTTTTTAATCTAAAACCTAATTACACACGAGTGAACCCGTCATACAAGAATTTAAATATCCGTAATCTATAATTTTTTTTTAAATCTAAAACCTAAATTGTACACTGATGAACCCATCGTGCAAGGATTTTAAACACCTGTAGTCTGTAAAAAAAATTTTTTTTTAGGAAATTTTTTTTTTGAATCTAAAACCTACTTGCACACGGATGAACCCGTCGTGTAAAAATTTAAACACCCGTAGCTTGTAAATTTTTTTTAATAATAAAATGAAAAAATAAATAAATAAAACAAAGGGGGGCAAAATGATCTTTGCCCCCCTCCATCGACACACTGTTGTTGTCGCTATTAGCGACAACCATCGTTTTCCTTTGAGAAAATTACAGCATCCACTATAGTTGGACCACTTTTTTTCTTCTTTATTTTTTATTAGTTTTTTCTTTTCACGCTTAACTAAATCCTTTTCAGTTGTTCAAAAAAAACAAAAACAAAAACTAAAACTAAATCCTTTTTCATCTTCATTTATTTTTACTGTCTTTTTTATTTTTATTCTTCTTCTTCTTCTTGTTATTATTATTGTTACTATTAGTATTTTATAACTATTTTATTTTGATTTTATTATTCACTATTATTCTTGTTCTTCTTGTTGTTACTATTATTATTTTATAACTATTTTATATTCATATTATTATTCATTCTCTTACTTTTTATTTTCTATCTATTTTTTTCTTTTTCTACTTATTTTATTTATTTATTTATTATTTTTCTAGTTGTTTTTAAGATTGTTTTTCTTGTTTGTTTGTGGTTTTTTTTTCATTTGTACAGCGTTTTTTAGTTGTTTTTGCGGTTGTTTTTGTTTTTTTACTGCTTCAAATTTTATATTTTATGAGGCTGTCTTATTGTTGTTGTTTTACTAATTATTTCTAATTGTTTTCAATGTTTTTTTATGGATTTTTTTCAAAACAACCATAAAAACAATCATGAAAATAACCGAAACAATAACCAAAAAATTACCATAAAACGAGCTCAAAAAATTAAAAATGAACCAAGAAAAAAAATCGAAAAATAACCAAAAACAACTATTGTTTTATTGTTTTCTGGTTGTTTTCTGATTTTTTTGTTCCTATTTGTTTTTGGTTCTTGATTGTTTTTCTGCTTTTTTTTATGTTTTTTTTTTGAAACAACCATCAAAAAAACCAGAAAATTACCATAAAATAATCTCAAAAAACTGAAAATGAACCAAGAAAAAAAAAACCAAAAACAATTATTAAAAAAACCACAACAAAAATAAGCTTAAAAACTGAAAATAAATCAAGAAAAAAAAATGAAAAAATAACCACAAAACAATCACAAAAAAAAATAAAAGCCACAACAAAAACAAGCTCTAAAAACTGAAAATAAACCAAGAAAAAATAAAAAAATGAAACAATAACCAACAAAAAAAGGAAAAGAGATGAAAATGAGAAGAAGAAAGAAAGAAGAAAAAGAAGGAAGAATACCGTAGTTTTGAAAAAAAGACCGTGGTTTTAAAAAAAAAATTTAGTCAACTGTAATTTTGTACATATTTTACTTTTTTAGTTATTTTGAAAAAGTCCCATGGTAGGGTAAATTTTATGAACAGTCACCAAACTTTACACTTGATTACAAAATGATACCATAACTTCAATTTGTATCTTTTCAGTTACTTAACTTCAATTTAACTTTTACAGTGAAGTCACTCACTCAATTCCGGCCATTTTTTATGACGTGGGTACCGGAGTTACCACGTCATCTGCCATATCATCGTAAAAACCAAAGTAATTTTTAATAGTTACTATATTTCAATTTTTCCCTAATATCAATTTACTCTAACTGTTAAAAATTACCTTTTTTTTTTACGATGACGTGATAGATGACATGGTAACTCTAGTAGCCACATCATCAAAAATGGCAGAAATTGAGTGAGTGACTACCCTGTGAAAGTTAAATTGAAGTTAAGTAACTAAAAAAATACAAATTAAAATTATGATACCATTTTATAATCAAGTGTAAAGTTTGGTGACTGTTCATTGTTGCGCTTTAGATACCCGCAAGTGCACGGTTGTGGTTGCAGTGTAAAGGTTTATCGTTCCCACAGGGATTGACTATTGATTACCAATAATTCTTACTTATGATCTTAGCTATCAAATCGATTAGTAAATTGGATAAAAGTAAAGTGACAAATAGCTTTTAAGAAGTAAAATTAATTAATTGTAAACACAAAGTCTAGGTCTAGTTTCACTATTCCAATCAAATCATGAATAAAACATTAATTCAATTAACCTAGAATTCAATTAAGGGTAATTGCTCTAATTTACCTAATGCCTCTCTCGAGTTCAACTAAGCATGCAAAGATCAGGATTTAACATACTCTTTTGATTAAAATTCTAATCCAAACTCATTAAGTTCTTTAGCAATTATTTGTCACCGTATTTCTACAGTCGTGACTCCCCGAAGAGCTCGCCTACTCTCGTGGTCGACTAGTCTAAGTTCTTGGTGTCATAAGCTAACAATCTCCCCTAACTCTCGTTGGTGAAATTGTCCATCTACATGTAATTCAAATAGGCCTAGAATGAAGTACAAGATAATTACTGAAATACAAAGAATTAACTGAAAACCAAATCAATTATAATTAAAAATAAGTATTCAAATCATATTATGGAATAGCTACTCCTAACCAAGACTCTGTAAAGAAAACTAGCCACTCGTGGTTAAGACAAACTCCATGAATAATAATAATAGAAAACAAGACAAAACAAGCGAACACGGAAGACTTGTGGACTGAATCTCCAAGCTTCGTTGAAAATCTCTGCCTCTTGAGTCTGTGTTTCTTTTTGATCTTTCCTCCTTCTTCAACCCTAGATATGCTGTTTTCCTTTTATAGCACTTAGGGTAGCTGAGGAATCCTTAATTTCTTATAATTCCTTGTAACATGCGGAATAAGGAACAACTCTGAAAGCACGGCTTAGGATCACGGCTTTATGCCGTGTGATGTCTTCAATTTTGAGGCTTTCATGGCGGCTTAAACTTGGCTTGGTTATACTTTTCTCGGCAATTTGAGTTTTTTTGTCCTCTAGCCCACTTGTTCTCAATCATACGGGCCCACTACAAAATAAAAGATCTAAAATAAGCTAAAATTCACCAAAAGCACATTAATAAACTAAAAACTCAAATAAATCCCTAAACTATACTAATGACCCAATTATACCTAAAAACATCATTAATTAATTTATTATTTATTTAAAACTTATTAAAATTTAACTCTAAGATACATAAATAATTTACACATCACACCTCCACCACCACCACCTCTACCATCATTACAATCTCATAACTTTGAATTGAAATTAATTATAAATATGCATGATTTAAATTTTTTATAAAATAAACAAAATTTAGATTAAACATTATTATATGAATCATAATAATTAAATTACCCTTTTCTAGATATTGAAAAGACTTATAGAATTTTGTAAAATCAATTAATATAGATAAGGTTAACATAAGGATAAAATAGAAAAAAAATTAATGTTGCATTGAATATACAAAAGTGACAATTAGTTTGTAATTTTTTTATTTGAAAAAGAGACAATTAATTTGGAACGGAGGGAATAAAATTAATAATTAATAATTAATTAAAGTTTCCTGGTAGTTACTATATTGACAAAGCATCCACAACCAATTTAGCATTTTTCAAATATCTGGTCATCAATTCCAATATGGTCGAATACATCTTTTCACCCCTGAACTTTACAGTTTTAACCTATTGCACCCCTCAAGTATGATTTTTTTCTATCACGCTTTTTAACTTCTATTATTGATCCATATCACCTCCATTAAGCAGAGAATGAGGCGTGTAGAGAGAACGTGACCTGACATGGAATGATGTGATGACATCTACAAACATGTTAGTTGAAAGGAAAAAAAAAGTAAAAAAAAATTTGACCAAAAGTAAAATAATTAAATGTAATCAAAACCCAATACTTTTTTTTTTATTCAAAATAAGGCACCATCACAGAAAACAAACAAGAAGCTTACAAATCCACCGAAATAGCATCAGCTATCATAGGAAGGAAATCATCATACAAAATAGTTTCAGTAGACAGAGATCTAGCCCAACCTGCAGTGAAATGAGCGGGTTCATTTCCTTGTTGAGACATAAAACTGAAATTAACTGATGTAAACCAGGGCATGGATTCCTTTACATTGTCAAGGAGAATTGAGATTGGAGCCAAAATTCAATTAAGATCATGAAGCATGTTTATAACTTCCAAGGCATCACTCTCAACCACAATGCTTCTCAAGCCTACCATTTAAGCCATAGACATTCCCAGTAATATCGCTGTAGCCTCCGCACGAGTTACCTGCCAACTGCCTAATAAACGCCGACCTGCAACTAAGACCACCCTCCCATTAGAGTCCCTAACAACACAACCTACTCCTGCCTTCCCCGTATAGGGACATAAGCTAGCATCAACGTTTACTTTCTAAACCGAAGGTGTAGGAGGTTTCCAGGCCTTTTGAAACTCTAAAATCCCAACTGAATATTATAGCTTCCTCACAAACCAACAATTCATCTTTCGTTCCTCTAATCTTCTCATTGTTTCTCTTCCAACATCTTCTTCAATCTCCTCACTTTTTCTTTAAATTTCTTCATTTCTTGCTTCCACTTAGCATCTTTAAATGCAAAAACCATCATATCCCTCTCATAATCTTTACTCTCTTTCTCTCTTTAACACATTATTGTTTTCCCTTCCTTTTGAAACCTAGAAAAAAAAAAAAGCAGACAAACATTTTTCGGGTTCCATTCAACATTCAACAGTATATGCATCCCATTAACCAATCTATAAAAATTCTTCTCTACATATTTTGATTTTTTCTTTTCTATTCATCTTAAATTCGTTTTCTCTTAGCTTTTTCAACAAGCTCATATGCCTCAATTGCTCATCTACAATGGAGAATAATTATATGCTCCAATCCTCTGGATTCAGGTAATATCAAAACACCATTGGTTTGAATTTTTTTGGTTTCAAAAATGAAATCCCCAAATTTTCATAAATATAATAATAAAATTATCCAAAAAAATTTTCAATCCTCTAGATTGACTTACACCATACCATCTATACCCACAAAATATGCATTTTGGATTTGAAGTTGGCCAAGAAGTCTTTATACACACCGCTTACAAAAGAATAATAAATTGTGCAGCCTCTATAAATGACCCCGTTAGAGTCAACCCGGGAAGAATCCGGAAACGAAGGGAAAAGAGATGCTTATTGAAGGAGACGTTTCAAACGATCAGTAAGTTCCGAAAAAGATTGGAATTCAGCGATCAGGTTTTGAAGTTTAACAGACACGAGCTCAGTAGTAGGTGTTGAAGAAGAAGAAGAAGAAGAAGAAGAAGAAGAGGGAGCGATAGCAGAGCAAGAAAAAGGGTTAGAGGAATTGGGTTTCGAATCATTAGAGCGGACACACTTGATTGTTTTAAAGAAAAAGGAAGGGTATTTGGCTATTTTGCAGGGGAAAAAACTGCGTTTTGGGGTAGGGTTTTGCTTGAGAGAAAATAAGGAAGAAGAAGAAGAAGCAGGGAATGTCTTTTATGTCTTTAACAAAGGAAAAGTCCACATTATATCTGTTTTGGAGTGTTAACACGCTCTGTTTGGAGCGTAAACACGCATCAATCCAGGCTAGCAGACTGATGTTCAATAGAAATAAATTTGTTATCTTTGAGGGTGACATGGGTCCAAAATAGAAGTATAAAAGTGCTATAGGAAAAAATGATAGTTGAGAGGCGCAATAGGTTAAAATTAGAAAGTTCAGGCGTGAAAATGTGTAGTTGGACATTCCAGTATCCTATAATGCTAATTCTCCAAGCTGCATCAATTTCCAATCAACTAAGATGTCAAATCAACTAAAAATCATTAATTAATTTTCTTTTAACTTAGATTGAAAATAAAAATTAAAGGGAATTTAGAGGCCAAAGAGAGTGATGTATATACCAATGCATGACTCCTGATGCAATAGTTAATTATATATAGGAGTGTAATCAAGTCGAGCTGAGCCGAGCCGAGTTTTATCCAGTTTGGACTTGGTTCGTTTATAAATGAGCCGAGCTTATTATCTTACATGGTGTTCACGAGCTGTTCGCGAGCTTAAACGAGTCTAAAGAAATTTTAAAAAATATAAACTATAAATTAAAATTATACATTCAAAAATTAAAAATAAATTATTTATTAAATAAATTACAATACATTTAATAAAAATTATAATTTTATTTTAATAATATATTTTTTAAAATATTTTTTAGAATACGAATTTATATATTATATATCTAAAATCAAATTACTAAACATTAAAATTACGAGTTGACTCATGAGTTTCTATTCGAGCTTGTTCATGAGCCGAGCTTTGTATAGTTTGAGTTCGGCTCGTTTATTAAACGAGCTTCTATATACGAGTTCGAACGAGTTTTTATCGCGCCGAACACCAAGCTACTCGCGAGTGGCTCCGCTCGTTTACACTTATATAGCTACTATAATTTTCCTTTTTATCTGATAACTTTCAATTTTGGTATCCATTATAAAAATTTCAATTAATGCAAAATTTAAGTCGGATAGACTTATAGAAAAGGTAAAACTCTCCCAACACTTTTTTTTTTGGGTAGAGATTTTTGCACTCCCTCCATTTATAAATGCACTCCATTTGAATCTTTATATTAAATACAATGACTTTAGTACCCTTCAATTAAAAATTATATTTCTATCAATTTAAATTAATACTTGTAAAATATTTCTTTTAATTATTTTATTTTATAATAAATTTTCACTACATGTAATATTTTTAGTATAATATTTGACCATTTTATTAAAAAATTTAAAATTAATTTCATCATTAAAATTTTTTATATGTTGTATAATACCATTTTATTAAAAATATTTAATAGAAAACTTAAAATTAAATTCACCATTGAAATTTTTTTTTTATCATTAATAAAGACTTGAAATGTTAATACAATTAAAAAATTAAAACTTAATATTTCACAACTAAATTCATAAAGAAATATAACTATTTTTAATAAAATTTTAGCAATATAAATTGAACACAAAAATAAAATAATATAACAAATTAATAAAATTATAAATAGCTTTTATTTGCATTCAAGTTATTAAATTTGACCATATATACATAATTAAGTTAGTATTGTTTTTTTTTTTGATTGCATAATAATTAAGTTAAAAAAAGTTAGTATTAATTGTTGTGGAAAATACACTTTTCATAATTTAATGAAAATATTAAAATATAATTATTTTAAATGAAGGATAATTAAGTCATTTAAACTATAAATAAAGTCAAAGTGGAGTTCAATTATCAATAGGAGGAGTGCAAAAATCTCTACCCTTTTTTTTTCATATACAACAATTGAACCTAAAACCTTAAGGAAATTCAAACTCATTACCATTTATAGCCATGAATGTTGTATATATTTTTAAAGAATAAATTTATCTATTTTATGTGGTTATGAGAATAACAAATGTAATTCTATTTTTTTTTAAATAATAAATTTTTTTTGTTTTAAAAATTAAGAAATGAAGATCCTTATCATCTTGGCTTAATTTTACTTTTTGAAACTAATTTTTTATTTTTTAAAAAAAAATAGAATTTTTTCTATTCATGTCAAATACAAAAAATACCATAAACTAAATATTTTCGGACAAAAAGTCATGAAAAATATTATTTATTTTAATCATTTGACAGCATAATAAATAGTTTCTCTACCTATTGGAAAATAATTTCTATCCAATCCTTTTTTTTTTGTCCATATAAAATCTACTTCATTTAAATCAGAAAAGCATATGCTTCTACCAATAAATAAATGCCAATTCATGTCAAAGCATAGCAAAACAAAATTAGTATGTTTCCTAAAAAAAAAAAAATTAGTATGTCCAGAAAAAAAAATCCCTCTATCTTCATCAAATCAAACCTTATTATTTTACTAAAATCTCCTTGATATTTTTATATTTTACATCATTGACCAAAAAATTTAATTGTTAAAAAATCATTATAAACTATTACAAAAACCATTTACCTTCTTTTGTGTTATTGAATTAATAATTTTGCGATCCTAAAGGATATATATGGTATGAGCATAAAATCAAGAGAAAAACTTATTGCAAAATAAAAAAAATCAATATGAAGATTTCTTAAATTTATTTAAAATATAAAAGCTAAAGTTATGCATCATCTAACGTAATCAAGCAACATACTAAATATTTAGGATAGAATATTTAAAATAATAATAAAAAAATCCTGATGTTTATTCTCTTCCAATATATAAACTCAAACTGCACCCTGAGTTAATCGATATGGATTAAAAATAAAAAAGACTACGAAAAAATTTTCAAGAAAAAAATAATACACTTAGCATTCGAAGGAGAAATTATATCCTGCATATCAGTAATTCAAGTTGAAGTGATAATCCAATAGCAATTAAATATATCAGCAAATGTAAATATCATGATGAGTTAACTTTTCAGATACATATATTTTTTTATGATAATATTTTATATCGCTACTGGCAATAGCGATAGTACCGTTGTTAGTAGCGATTTTTTAGAATTTTTTTTATTTAATTAGCCCCTTATATTTACGATCAACTACACATATCAGCGCCTATTTTTTTTATATGTAAACAATAAAGTGAATAGTTATTTTTAATGGTATTATCTTAACACGTCTGTATATATATATTTTTGTCTAAACTATCGGTATTTATAACTCACTGAACTCTAACTAATCCGATTTGATTTGGTAAAAAATACATAATTTCTCATTACAACTAGAATTCCTACATAAAATCACAGTTTCAGGCCATAATCTACAATAACCTCAGGAGTGTGAGGCAGTACCCCAACTTGAGTACCCAAAAAGGAGTATGTCAAGCTTTTGGCATATGAATTAATCAATGTGGATAAAAATTTCACAAATATTCGTGGTCAATGTTGATCCACCGATTGTTCATCTGCTTGTGGACTTGACCATTTAGCTACGCGAGCACGAGCTTTCTCAGCCTACAAAATCGACCAATTTGACAATTAAGCAAACACACACCAAAAAAAATAAAAATAATACAGGAAGGAGAATTTGATTTAAACTTGTTTAGTATCATTAAATACATTTGTCCTTGCTTACCTCCTTTTCCCAGTCTGTTTTGATTGTTATGACAGCTAATACCACTGTCTGAACAAATGTTCCACCAAATATCATGCCACCCCAGATGCCCTACACCATAATTTGTGAATAAAAAAAAATTGTTATTTTTTGACTTGAACTAATTAATACATCACGTTTGATGGTGAACTAATTAATACACATAAATCAAGATTCAGAAGATACATATACATATAGAGTGAACACTTTGATTTTGTTTGGGATACGAATCTCTATATTCTTTGTCAAAATTAATAAATTTTATAGATTTTTAATTTCATAAATTTGTTTTTACCATCTTCATAATTTAAGCAGAGTTATGAAAAAAAAAAAGTTGAAACAAATTTTCATTTATTAAAATAAAAAGATTTGGCAAAAAAAAAAATTCTATAAGATTAATGTTCAAAATTGGATTTTATTTAGTTTATTTTTTATATTTTACGAAATCACCGCTTTAAAATTTTCTCAAAACAAATATTATATGTGCTTTTTGATCTGTGGTATAGAATTTTGTCCAAATAAAGAATTTTTTTTTTCTTGTTTTGTTAATTTTATCATTTAATGAAGAAAAAGGGTTTTATGACAAAAAGAAAAAGAAAAAAAAAAAGAAAAAGGTTTTCATGTGGACACAAGAGAAAGGAAATAACTTTACTTACCTTGACAACTATCTTGGCTGTCCTTAAATAAATAACTATACTTACCTTGACACCTAACTTGAAGACCCACTCCATTAAAATCCCAAGTGGTAGGCCAATAATATAGTAGCACCCAAGATTCACATATGCAACATATGCCTGCCATCCTGATCCTACTGCCACTCCTGCCATGATCAAGAAAACGGGTCTTACACAACCTCTTTTTTTTTTTTTTTGGTAATAAGGGTATTTCATTCGAAAAAAACTTAGTACAAGAAGAAAAGGAAGAAACCAAAAGCTCACCTGAAAGCACTGGTTGAACACTGTTGAGTAAAATAGTGACTCCAAGGAGGACAGAGAGCTCATCAACCTCTTCAAGAACATCACTGCTAGATGTGAATATGAGTGCAATTTTGTCACGTAGTAGCACGATAGTTATGCATATAATTAGTCCAATTATAGTTGATTGCACCACAGACACTATTGTTGAAAATTTTGCTGCTTTTCCATTTCCAGCTCCTAACTCATTTGCTACCCTCACCCTGTAAATTATTGTTTTTTTGAATAAAACCTTTCATTATTATTTCAACTGCATATGATCAAAGCACAAGAGATCGTATCATCATATGCCGTACCCTGTGCCTGCAAAGAAAGCTAAGGGAATCATGATCTCCCATCCATTGATAGACATGCTGCGCAAAGTCGAACCCAAAACCAACACAAGAACAAGTTAATTTTACCTGAACAAGTTGTCTAGTACTGAAGAGTTTAATGAAAAAAAAATATCTGTATTAAGTGTATTAATAATTACCAGACTGATAAAGCATCTATAGCAAGTGTTGCATTTTGTAGGAATCCAGTCATTAAAATTAGTATTCTATAGTACCAATTCTCCAAGCTGCACCACCAAACCCAAATAAATAAATAAATAAATAACTTCTTGTTTTTTGTTTTCTTACTTGAAGAATGAGATGACGTAGAGAAAAAAGATAAAAATATTACCAAAGCATGACACCAGAAGCAGCAGAAAGTTTCAGGAATTCCAATAAGCCAGAGAAGGCTTGCGTTGAGAAACCAGTCCATGTCAAAGGACATCTAAACTGAACATAAACAAACAGTGCAAGTCCCATGAACCACCAAGAAACATCCAAAGCAATAGCAGCACCAACAACACCAAAATCTAGAACATATATAAAGAGCCAACTCGTAAACACGTTGATCATTAGTGCAGCCAGAGAAACCCAAGCGATGATCTGATTCTTTAGCTGGCTTTGCAAGAACCTTTGCAGTGGGAACAAAAACGCAAAGCTGAAGTGCAAGGGTAATAGCCACATAGCTACTACCCATGACTCCTCTGCGACGTCTTCAGGCTGGCCTAACCATTTCAAGATTGGAGAAGCAAATGCGTAAAATGGCAATAGCAAGAAACAACACAAGAGCAGTACAATCCACGATCTTTGCATGTAAATTCCCAACATATGGTAGCTTTTGGCACCAAACGCTTGTCCACATAATGTTTCTAATGCGCTCGCCATTCCTAGCTACTTTAAAGAAACAAAAAGTGTCAATTAACAGCAGAAATATGCATGAAAGGTACAGAAGAATATTAAAATAAGCCATATCAGATTAACAGCCATAGACATGATTAATCAAAGAAACGACCATTTATATATATATATATATATTTTTTTTGGAAATAAACGACCATTTATATGTAAGTTCAGAAAATCTAATAAACAATATTATAAATCAACTGATTGATTACCAATAGACCGAAATTGAAGCCTACTATGACAGTGTTGGCTATAGAGATAGAAGCGAGTTGAACATCTCCAAGGTGGCCAGCAAAGCCTTGGGTGATGATGTTCATGGTGTAAGAAGCAATCCTGCTGAAAATGGCAGGTCCAACAATTCGCCATAACTTTTTGGTCTCAATCCAGACTCTTGTGCTGAGGCCCTTATTTTCTTGATCATCCTTGATATCATTAAAAACATCTTCACCTTGGGCAGGTAACAGCGCTTCACTGATATCACCATTATTTTTGTTGCTACTGCCCATCAAGAACCTAAAAAGAACAAATAAAATAAAATAAAATCTAATCTTTGTAAAGAAATGTTATTTTAAGTTGTAGGCTTCTTTTGGAGGAGAATGACACAAGGATTAAAAGTCGGTCAGTTAGTTATATATTTGTAGACACAGTGGTGAGAAGTAGAATTCGAATTCTACTAAAATTAATTTACGAAATTAACTTTTATTATTATTTTTTTAAAAAAGGTCTGCTTTTGTCTCTTGCAATACGGACTTAAATGGTAAAAAGAAAATAAATGGAAGGAAGTTGTTGCAAAATCGTACAAGGAAATATCCAATTTGTCAACTTTCCATCTGAAGGTCATAGCTGAACTGGAATAGTTGGTGAGGTTTTAACTCCTGAAAGGAAATGACAATTACAATTTTACCCTTTGTTCAATTTTTTTTCATTTGGTTATTAAAAAAAAAAAATTTACGGGCTACAAATATTTAAATCCTTATACAACAAATTATCTCTTGTGCAACTTAGGTTTTAGATTCAAAAAATTTTTTAAAAATTGAATTTTCAAAAAAATAATAAAATTTTAAAAAAAATATAAGGGGTAAGGAGGTAATTTTCACCACCATCGACGGTACTGTTCATGTCGATGGTAGCTACATGTATCATTATCCTTAACTGAAATGGTAGTTTTTTTATTTGAACGACTAGTATTGAGAATTTATTAGATTTTAATTAATTTGACTTGATTTTGCCATAAAATGGTAGTTTAATAGGGTTATAAGTACCATAAAAATCTTTAACAACCAATTTTTTTTTTTTAGGAAAACAGCCAATTTAAAACAACTGTATATATTATAATTTAAATACAAAATGTCGCTCAAGCTAATATTCGGTGTGTTTTTTTAATTTATAAATTATATATAGAGTCAATAAAAATGAAGTATATATATATATAATCTTGCTATGATAATAAATATTCATTTATGGATGTAAGAGTGGTTCTTTTAAACTAATAAATTTCTTATATCCTAAAATTATTATTTTATAAATATTCTAATTTTACTATGCTTTTCATGTCAATTTAACGCCATAATTAACGATTAGAAAATTCTCTGGAAAATGGTAAGCAAATCGCCTAGGATACAAAGTGGCAAGGCCCATACAATGTTTTGCAGAGCTATCATCTTCATCATCATCCAGCTAAAAAAAATGAGAAAAACATTTTAGTTTCAGACTGAACCAAATGGTAATGTGAAGCATGCAATTACATTTTAAACGATCCTATGCATATCATCTCAAACCTCACTACGTTGTGAATGTTAAAAAAGAAAAGAAAAATCAATAAAATTGACAAAAGAAGTGACGAATCGGTTCTATATTTGATTCTTTTGCTAGAAAGTGATTGCTGTCTTCGGGTGTTTCTTAAGCTCTTGAGCCTCGAGGGACACTACCCCTAGTTGCAAGCTTATAATATGACCCTTTTCATCACTGCAAAATTAACGTATTTCTTTTATTGCATTATCAACTAGAAGCAGCATCACTGGTTAGGTAGGCACGCCAGCTACATGGTAGCTGCCAATGTTTATATATGCTACCAATGCTTGCCAGCCGGACGCGACAGCGACACCTGTAAGGGAAATTTTCGGCTTTAGCTATATTTCAAGTTCTTGTTGATTATATTCATAATTACCTGAAAGAACTAGTTGAACGCAATTGCAAAGATGCTAGTAAAACTGCCAATTTATTAATCATTGCAAGTTTCTCTGGGAAGATTATGATGATTAGCTAAATTAAAAGAACAGTCCGACCGCCAGTGAGAGAGTAGTCAAGTGGGTAACTCCTCTTTAATAGCATTCTGAGATGTAGAATTTGATTTCTACCGGTGTCGATTTAAAGGGGAGAACTGCTTCCTTATTATACATTTCATCAAAAATTTAGGTCATATGACCTCCCTATTAAAAAAAAAAAAAACAAACAGTCCGACCACCGAGGTGGTCAATATCGACATTGTTGTTGCAAATTTGGCACTTTTTGCGTTCCCAGAACCAAGCTCATTTGCAACATGTACCCTGTTTCTCAAATAGAACAGAAAGGGTAAAAAGCATTAATTGGTTACAGAAGAATATCTCATGCTTAGAGACCCATTTGAATTGAACCACTCTTACGCAAGTGTAGTCTGAGACCATAGTAAATTTGAGCTCTAAGTTGTGTTGTATCCTAATGAAATAGAACATATCTAGATGAGGCAGTCCCAGATATCCTAGATGAGTTAATAATAGTAAAAAGTCATTGATCGAAATTTCTCTTTTGCAAAGAACAACTTTAAGCTGTCTTTACCTTAAACAGTCAGTTCTACTTTACAGAGTTTATTCCTATAACAGGACTACTACTACGATCTGTTTGTCATCTTTTTTAATACCTCAATTGTCCTTTTGATTCCAAAGTAAAAGGATCAAAATGCTGTTTGTGGTTCATTGAGTATCTACTGTTTTTGCCATTTGGCTAGAAAGGGATTGAAAGGGAGAGAGACTCGCGGCCTGAAAACGCAGCCTGTGGCAGCCAAAAGTCCAAGTGGAATCATAGATTCCCCAGCGTAGATAGATATGCTGCTGAACAAACTAAACCTCATCAGAGCGAAGGAACACGAGCCAGAATAAAATCTCAGGCTCACAATCAATAAAGTTAGGATAAATGTACCCAAAAAAAATAAAATAAAGTTAGGATAAAAATTAACGTGGCCACGTTGTAAGTAGCGATTTTTTATCATAATGTCTTTTTTTTATAATTATATTTTTTAAAATTATTTATAATTATATTATAAAAATAAATAAATAAATAAATTATTTACACGTGTTTAAATTATGGCATGATAGGTAGATCTAGTTCATTTTAAATTTTTAAATTTCATCATTTTAATTAGTTATTAAAAAAATTAAAATTTCAAAAAATATAAATTTTAATTAACCTGCGATATTGCGATATGCATCATCTATCGATGTCCTTTAAAAGAAACGATAAGCATACCAACAACCACTAGATTCAACTGGAAGGAGATTATTCCCGTTTAAACGATGTCTTGGGTTCGAATTCTAGTGTATGCATCTGCATTGAATTAGTTGTTAGAAAACTTTTGCCACTTTTATGATCCTATCCAGGTCGAACCGGATTAGTTAGAGTTCAGTGGACTCTAAATACCGATGGTTGAAAAAAAAAAAACGATAAGCATTGTGAACAGTAACCAACCAGATTGAAGGGGCATTAACTGAAACTTCGTGCTGTGCAAGTAAATCAACACTCTGCAGTAGAAGTTCTCTAACCTTAAAATATATATATAATCTAAACAGCAGTACAGCACCCTAAATTAATCGATATGGATAAAAGCAAAACAAACTATGATAAAAGTAAAGGAAAAAAAATAATACAGTTAGCATTGATCATACAACAACCTTAGGAGTGTGAGGCAGTACTCCAAATTAGAGTACCCAAAAAGGAGCACGCCGAGATTTTGGCGTATGAATTAAGTAATGCAAACAAAAATTCCAACAAAAAAACTCTTTGTCAATGTGTATCCTCTGATTGTTCATCTGCGTGCGGACTTGACCATTTAGCTACACGAGCACGAGCTTTTTCAGCCTACAAAATCCACCAATTTGACCATTGAGAGCGCGCGCGCACACACAGAAAGTACAAAATGGAGAATATGATTTGTCCTCGCTTACCTCCTTGTCCCAGTCTGTTCTGATTGTTAAGATGGCTAATATCACCGTCTGACTAAACGTTCCACCAAATATCATCCCACACCAGATGCCCTAAACAACAATAATTTGTTCATTAGATTTAGTTACTTGTGAATCAAAAGGAAAAAAAAAAAGCCTGTGTATTTGTTATGTAGTACATTATTATTAATGGAGAAGGACTAAAACTGTGTCAAAGAATTAACTATACTTACCTTCACTCCTAGCTTGTAGACCAACCCCATCAGAATCCCAAGTGGTAGGCCAATAATATAGTAGCACCCAAGATTCACATATGCAACATATGCCTGCCATCCCGATCCTACCGCCACTCCTGCCATGATCAAGAACATGGGTCTTATAGAACTTGTTTCAAGAGTTTCAATAACTCTTTTTTTTTTTTTTTTTTTTTTTGAGCTACGGACAACAGACCAAAGCTCACCCGAAAGCACTGGTTGAACGCTGTTGAGGAGTACACTGATTGCAAGTAGGACGGAGAGCTCATCTACCTCTTCAATAACATCAATGCTAGATGTGAATATGAGTGCCAATTTGTCATGTAGTAGCACGATAATTATGCATATTATTAGTGCAATTATAGATGATTGCACCACAGATACTTTTGTAGAAAATTTTGCTGCTTTCCCATTTCCAGCTCCCAATTCATTTGCTACCCTCACCCTGCAAAATCATTTATTTTTGGACAAAAAGCACAAAGACATCAGTACTGGCACAAGGTTTCACTATATACTGTAACATTAATATAAAAATAATGTAAAAACATTTTCTCACTTCAAAAGAATAAAGAAAATTTACCCTGTGGCTGCAAAGAAGGCTAAGGGAATCATGATCTGCCATGCACTAATAGACAAGCTGCACAAATCAAACCCAAAGACAACACAGGAACAAGTGAATTTTTCCTGTACAATTTGTTTAGTGAAAAGTTTAATTAATAAAAATTGGTCAAGCGTATTAATAATTACCACACAGATAATGCATCTGTAGCAAGTGTTGCATTTTTGAGGAATCCAGTCATTAAAAGTAGTATTCTATAGTACCAGTTCTCCAAGCTGCACTACCAAACGCCCCCAAAAAAATTGTTTTTTTTATTTAAAATTTTTCTAATTGAAAAATGAAGTGATTTAAAGAAAAAAAATGGAGAATAATACCAAAGCATGACACCTGAAGCAGCAGAAAGTTTGACAAATTCCCATAACCCAGAGAAGGCTTGCATTGAGAAACCAGTCCAAGTCAAAGGACATTTAAACAGAACATAAACAAACAGAGCAAATCCCATAAACCACCAACAAACGTCCAACGCAATAGCAGCACCAACAACACCAAAATCCAGAACATATACAAGGAGCCAACTCGTAAACGCATTGATTACTAGTGCAACAAGAGCAAACCAAGCTATCATATGATTCTTTAGCTGGCTTTGCAAGAACCTTTGCAGTGGGAACAAAAATGCAAAGCTGAAGTGCATTGGTAACAGCCACATAGCTACTACCCATGACTCCTCTGCTACATCTTCAGGCTGTCCTAACCATTTCAAGATTGGAGAAGCAAATACGTAAAATGGCAGCAGCAAGAAACAACATGAGAACAACACAATCCATGATCTTTGCATGTAAATTCCCAACATATGGTACCTTTTGGCACCAAATGCTTGTCCACATAACGTTTCTAATGCGCTCGCCATTCCTAGCTAGTTTAAAGAAACAAAAATGTCAGTTTTCATTTTTTTTCTCCATATATTTTTACTACAGGAAAAACATGCATAAATGATACAGAAGAATATCAAAATAAGCCATATAAGATTAATATCCTGAGACATCATCAATTAAAGAAACGATTATGTTATATGTAAGTTTAGAAAACAACAAATTAATTAATTAATTAGTTATAATCTAACAAAGAATATTATTAATCAACTGATTAATTACCAATAGTCCAAAAATATATATATTATTGGAAAAGAAAAAAAAATATTATTCGTCAACTGATTAATTTATCAAAAAAAAAAAAAAAATACCAATAGTCCAAAATTGAAGCCCACTATGACAGTATTGGCTATAGAGATAGAAGCGAGTTGAACATCTCCAAGGTGGCCAGCAAAAGCTTGGGTGATGATGTTCATAGAGTAAGATCCAATCCTGCTGAAAATGGCAGGTCCAACAATTTGCCATAACTTTTTGGTCTTAATCCAGACTCTTGTGGTGAGGCCTTTATTCTCTTGATCATCCCTAATGCCATTAAAAACGTCATCTTCTTATTCAAACAAAAATCATAAACAGATTTTGCTTACCCATTTTCAGAAATATAGCCAACCTAGAGTTCTGATTTATCCCATGGCATGTTAGGGTGTCCCCATTCTATCCATGCTATCCGTTCACCCTTGGGATCAATGCGTGGAAATGCATAGAAATCATTGCCACTGACCAACACTTTTGGTTCTAAATGCCAAAGAATCTGAGGTTGTGATCAGAGATTCGAAGAGCGATGATCGGGCTTGATAGAGTTCCCGAGATTTGAAGAACGATGATCGGGCTTGATAGAGTTTTCGAGATTCGAAGAACGATGATCGGGCTTGATAGAGTTTCTGAGATTCGAAGAACGATGATCGGGCTTGATAGAGTTCCTGAGATTCGATGAACGATGATCGGGCTTGATGTAGTTTCTCACATCTTTGTCAATCCCTTTCCAATAAAAGATTAATTTAATTCTTTTGATTGTGGCTTGCATTCCTGAGTGTCCACCCATAGCAGAATCGTGCATAAGCTGCAAGATTTTTTGTTTCAAGGTTTGGTCATTTCCCACTACTA
>CATIWK010037323.1:0-13625 GCA_949634005.1 Mallotus japonicus | reverse complement strand
AAAGTTTGGTGACCACCAAAATATTTAACCCAGGTTTTGTGTCAGGGCTAAGGGATGTGGAAAAGGTAAAAATGTAATTGTAGGCAGCAAAATTAATGGTTGCAAATATGAAAATTTGCAGAAATTGGACGGTTGAAATTTCACTGTTACAGAACAGTGAAATTAAGGATCCATCTTTATATATATATATATATATATACATACACTGTAACATCCGTGCCCGTGGATTATTAAAAAATAATAATTAATTAATTAAATTAACTCTCAAATTGATTAAAATTATTAATCAAGGGGCTTAGTTTTTATAGAATAAAGAGATAAGGGTTTGAGATTAGCAATATGTGATAATAAAAGGATTAAAGAGAACTTTCCCTAGTGATGTGTCAGTTTGCACAAAGGAAATGAGGTTCAATTGGAAGAAAATAAAGATTTAAAATGGATACAATTGAAGAAGAAAGAAAGAAATAAAGGAGTAGTTAAAAAGGTGCATGAGGTGTCAAGTGGATTGCATGAAAGGGACACATGTCTCTTTATAAAAAAAATAAAATAAATATGTTGTGTAATTTAAGAACACAGATGCAAGGAATAGAGAGAGAGCAACATGCGTTTTTTTCTAAAAAAAAAAAAAAAAAAAAAAAAAAAAAAAGAGGTCTGCCATTGAAGAAGGAAGAAGAAGGGGAAAGGAATAGAGGTGAAACTGTCTAAATCTAAGGTTTTAGGGGTGAGTTATCATCTACATGTCTCATTGATATCAAGATCAAGCTAAATAATAAACATGCAGCCATAAATTTTTAGTTTTCATATAAGGTTGCTCATAGAATTTGTTTATTCTGATTAGGAGGTAACATAGCAGCTTAAAGGGAGCTTGAAGTGAAGTGTAGAGCCTTTATCTTTGCTGGAAATATTGTGAGTAAACTCTTTCAAATCCTTTGGTGCTGTTTCCTTTATATGATGCTTAATTGCTGTGTTTGATTCTGTTTGCTCGAATTCAGCGTCTTGATGTTGTCTTTTTGCTTCAGTGAAATCAGGTATTGAACAGCTTGAAATCTTGTTGCCATTTTGTATCATTCTCTTCGGGGTTTAGCTGCACAACCTGCTTTCGAAGACGTGTGTTAAACTCTCTGTTTTGAATCATCAAAATCCCATAACTTCGTTGTCAATAAAAGTGCTGTTATGCTTTCTCGAGTTTGCTGCTGTATTTCAATTCCTAGACAGTCCCGAAAGTTGTTTGTTTTTGTGTTACATCCTTAAGAATTTTATTGTGTAGTCCCTTTGAAATCAGGTTACAATATAACCCTTCTTGAACCACCTGAATTTCATAACTTCGTTGTCCACTTATTTGCTGTCATATAAGTAGAATTTGCTGCGATTTTGCGAGAGAAAAAGGAGAAAGTGCAGCTTTAGTGATTTAGCTAGAATGCTTTGAATAATCTGAAACTTGTTTTCAGTGATGAGTTATTTGTCTACATTTCTATTCTTGCTGTAAATTAAACTTACATTCACTCCTAAATGTCGAAAATTTGCTTTTATGCACCATGTTTTTCTGTTGGGTTTAAATGGTGTAGTTTTGAATAAAATAAAACACCAACAAAGGAATGGAAAGAAACTATACACACGACCAAAAGTCATAGACTGAATATTTTAATGTTTGAGACACAATTATCTGGTTTATAATTAGAAATACAGCAGCTTTACAAATTTACAAAACCCAAAAAAAAAAAAAAAATAGAGTGTGTGCCTGAACCGAATGAACCAATGTGTTTCCTTGGTCGTTCGTCTCTACAGAGGGAGTGGTCGCCTGAACAATTGGGAAAACTCCACTTCAATGAGCTAAACACCCCTCTAATTGAACAAAGCGTTTGATCTCTTGTTTCGATCACCTGTTGACCCTGAGCCATTGGGTCATTGTCATGAATTGTTTGACTGTCTTTGGGCACTGTAGCCTAGTGATTGAACCTGGTTAATATTACTAATGGAAAAAAAAAATCCAAACTAAAGAACATTACACACTTAAATTTTGAATTTGGGTTAAGATGGTTTTCATGGGCATGTGACGTGTGCATGCAATATAAATATATATATTTGGTTCATTGTTATATCATGGACCCCTGTCCATCTTACAGTATGGACCACACAGGTGTGGTAAAACACGTCCTTTCGCTTTTAACGTCTTTGCTTGCTTTTTTTTTTTCATTATACGCATACCCATCTAGCAAAAAGCATTTGTCTGTTTCTTTTTTTTTTTGTCATTATACACATACCCAATATTAGTGTAACAAATACCAAATAATAATAATATAATCAAAGATCTCTTTTGAGTTGGAATCTTGCATGCCAGTATAGATTAAGAGGAGAATATTGCAGAAATCTAAAGAACAGAGAAGAGGGTTCTCCATCAACATCGTCAGTCATCTCGCCATGTGGATACCCTGACATTGTTTATTTCTTGCCTGTTCTGATCCAATCCAATGTTACTGTTATTGTTGTCCAATAGGCCTTTGAAAAAAAATGAATATTACTTTATGTCATTTAAAACTATTTGCTGATCTTGAAGTGTATAGTTAATAAATCTGTATAATGTGTTCGATGAACTTATAGTTTTTTATTAATGAACCCGTGTAAAATAATGAATTAAAGTATTAAAAGTGATGAACTTATAGCTAATAACTAATGAACCTTCATGATTTAATCAACGAACCTATATTATTTGACCAATTAACCTATTAATTTTTATAATATTAATATTATTTTTTACTTAATATTATATTATTAATTAATATTATTGATTTAATATATTATTAATATTAATAGAAATAAGATACAAATATAAATTAATATAAACATATTAATAGTTAATAAAATATAAATTAATATTTATATTTATATTTAATAAATTTAATAAATATTGTTTGTACCGGCCCAAATGACCCACCTCAAGATGGCTCGAGTTTAAACAGATGGCCCAAAGCCCACCGAAATAAGGCTCAACTTGTGTTTGCACATGTGAAGATCGGTCAAGCAAAATGTACGTAAATCGGTCAGAACTCGGTCAAGTTTTGCATATGCCTTGAGTCAGGCCGATCAGAAGAACTTTCCTTCTACGATATTAGGAAAGTACCAATTAGCCGTGAATGATTGATAGACCGATTAAGAAGGTTTCTATTCACAGTAGTTACCTTAGCTTTTCATGAGCCCGATATGGTAGGTTTTTTGAATTGTTTCCTTATTTCTAACTTGTTTCCTTAAGCTAGAATAGGTAAGTTTCTCTTTTGATTTTGTTTCTATATGCGATCGGGCTCTGAAGCCTATAAAAGCTTAGGCTGTGGCATTTGTAAAGGCTCTACACATTTTTTATCAACTCAATATACAATATATCAATTTTCTCATTTATCAGACCCGGTGTCTACTTTCCTCAGATCCAAGTGATCAACCGCTTCCCGGCGAAGCAAACCTCCTATTTGATCCAAATCAAATAGGTTCAAAGGGACTCGACCTGTTCTTGCCCCTGTTGTCACCCCGAGCTGGCAACAAAATCTATCGGTCTTCTACCCCAATTCTATGCAATTGTAATACAGGCTCACACGGACCCAAATTAAACAATCAAAAGGTGCTCAGGCCGATCGCCCTTAAGTTTTAAGCCCGAACATCTTTTTGGCACGCCCAATGGGACCCTTGTATGCCTATGCAGACGAGATCACAGAAAGCCAAAATGAGCAAAGCAATCAACACCAAAGCTGATGGATCCAACACCAAAACTGATGGTTCAATTGGTCATGCTCAGGGGCTTGCCCGGAATGACCTGTTGGAAAACAAAGATGAGTATACTCGCAACCTGCCATAGAGGAGACAACCAATCCTTGGCAAGGAAGACATCGATTTTCTGCTAGACGAGGTGTCGAGGGAGAATCATGCACTCTTCAACGACCTCATTGCCCAGATGTCCACAGTTTTGCGGCCAATTCTCGAGAGGAATGAGTCGATCTAGATGCAGTCTCAAAAACAGCGGGAGGAGACCAGTGTCAACCTGCATTGCATGGCATCCACTCTCGAGGGTAAACAAAACGTTGAACTCCCCAGGTACGCCTCAGATTCTAATAGACCAAATAGTCATAATTTGCAGTATGGTAATGTGTGTTTAATGAGAAGGCCTGATGATAATGATAGAAATTATCCAACCCGATCTGTTAACTTTAATGATAATAGTTATCAAGGTCGGGTAATGGGTAATAACCCTAATCAGGCAGGCACTGTGTTCACATATGATGAACAAGGCCAAGTTATTGAGTTAACCTCGGGCCAAGAAACAGAACCATATAATAATCAAACGCAATACCATACAAATGACTATAAATATGATTATCGGCCACCTAAGATCGACCAGAGTCTATTAAGAGACACATTAGAAAAAATGGGTATAGACTTTAGACCCATTTCTAAGCCGATGTATAACAAACCCTATCCTGACTGGATAGATAAATTGCACCCATTCCCTAGGGGATACAAGGTGCCAGAGTTTGTACTATTTTTGGGAGAAGAAAAACATCAATCTTCCATAGAACATGTAGCCCGATTCACAGTTCAATGTGGGGAGGCATCGGCCAATGACTTTTGGAGGCTGAGACTCTTTGGTAATTCTCTGACAAAATCGGCCTTCGCTTGGTACACACACTTGCTCTCCAATTCAATAACTACTTGGAAAGATTTGGAAGAAACATTCCATATTGAATTTTATAGGGCCAGACTCGACATATCCTTGGCCGATTTGGCCAGGATTTCACAATTACCGGGGGAGTCTGTGGAACAATACATAATGAGGTTCCGCAAGCTAAGGACTCAATGCATTTCGATCATTAGTGAGGCCGAATGTGTTCCCATGGTAGTCAGGGGACTAAACTATTCCATGAGAGAACATTTTGAGGGGCACCACTTGAGGGACTTGTTTGAGCTAACCACTCGGGCTTCTAGTTATGAGAGGTTGCTCAGAGAAAAAGACCAAAGGAGGGCTTCTTCCAAAGGGACTTATTACCAAGATCCTTTAGATGTATCGGCCATTGATGATGACTGTGAGACCGATACTGATGATGAGGCCATTAATGTGGCCGAATACATTGGAATAAAACCCAATGAATGTAAGGCCCTAAAAAGGCCGACAGTGATAAAAAGAAAAGAAGAAGATTCTCAAAGCAAATCAGATAGCGAGGGAATATTCTTTTGACCTTACAAAGGCCGATGAAATCTTTGATGCTCTGATCAAAGACGGCCAGATTAAACCATCTGATGGCCATGTCATCCCTCCTCCAGAGGATTGGGCTGGTAAAGAATATTACAAATGGCATAATTCCTGGAGACATACCATTAACAATTGTGTAATTTTCAGGAACGTGGTTCAGAAGGCCATCGATGATGGGAAGCTCCTTTTTTCAAGAAGAGGGAAAGCTGTTACAGTAAGCATGGTATTACCCAGGATACCATGTAATATGATATTTCCCAAAGACATCAAGGTGTTAGGCCCAAGGAAGGGTGAACCTTGGACACTCGATCAACCAAGAGTCAGGATAGAGCTGAAACTTCCTGAAGAGGATAAAGGGGAAACTTCAAAGGTGAACAGAGAAGTTAGCTTCACTAATGAAGAAGAAGTAACATGCCCAACATACAATCATTGCTTTATGTATACTCTAAAGAAACGGAGTAGATCCCCTAGGCATATAATAAGAGACCGACAGGATTATCATCATCGGTCAAGACCCAAAGTTAGTTTAAAATTATCGGCCCATAGCAGAAGCTGATCTCACTCACCCAAAAGACAGAGGTTGAAGGAGGAATCGAGCAGAGATTCCCATAGGGATCAAGGCCATTCACCAAATCGACCTAATGCTAAAACATTCAAACCCAAGGCAACTAAGTCCTAGTAAAAGCACAGACCAAAAGTTGATGTTTTCAAAAAGGTATGGTATCCAAACAAAGATGGGAGGCTCAGCATGACCAAGACCCAAAAAAAAAGAATGTAGCGGCTTCGTAAATCAGTCAGGCAGGCTTATGAACCATCAACTTCTAGAGTTTCATCTGGGAGACCTCGGGTAGAAAGAGAAGGAGAAGGTAGTCATCGACCTCTGAAGTTTGAGAGGGAGAGGACCCCTAAAGAAAGGGAACATGAGAAAAGGGTGGCCGATGATAGAGATCGGACAGTACAGAAAATGTATGGCGAAAAGATTGATCCCCAAAAGAAGCCCTATTCCAACTTCAATTTGCGCAAGCAAGAGAAAGGTAAAGGAAAGGCACAATAGTACTGGTCTACCAAGGAAGGAAAAATCAAAGACGGACCACTACCTCTACCATCGCCAAAGGAAGAAGTCTTGGGCACTTCCATCAATGTTCTGACACTGCCAAATGACTTCAAACCGAAGCAAGGCCAGAAGTCCACTCTGGACGGAGATGTTATCACCCCTGATGACTGTGAGCTGAACGATGGACAAGGGGCATCCTTGACCATTCCACAGCCTGATCTTCTCATGACCAGACATATTCGGCCACTCTATATTAAGGCCAATTTTAATGGGGTGGAATTGAAGAGAGTTTTAGTGGACAACGGAGCTGGAGTCAATATTCTACCACTCAGAACTCTAAAGAAAATCGGTCTTGAAATTAAAGATCTTGAGAAAACTGATGCTGTTATGACCGATTTTGCTGGGCATGATAGGGCTCCTAATGGTTTTATTATGTTGAATGTTAAAGTGGGCAGACATGAGTCACAAGGAGGGTTTTTCGTCATGGACGTCAAGACCAATTACAACGTCCTCCTTGGTAGGGATTGGATACATTCTAATGCTTGTGTTCCTTCATCCCTGCATCAAATGTTGTTCATATGGAGACCAGAAGGGGATGTGGAGGTCATCCATGGGGATCCCAACCCATTTGGGGAAGAGGCCTTCCATGCAGAGGCCATGACGTACTTGCCTCATTTTTCTAGTTTCAAGAAGGGTTCCAAGACAAGCATTTCACTTGATCGGCCTGCAGTAATTGCATCAGGAGAAGTTGGCCAATCTTTTATAACATATGATATTAATGATATCACAACGCTATTTAGATAAAGAGCACATCCAATCGGCTGAATGTATCTATGAGGAAGAAGAGCAAGATCCCATAGGCCGATTGAAAATAGGTGGCGTGCACATCCCTACGAGCAAGTTAGGGGATGATCTTATTCAAACCCCAGAGCTCTTAAAAGAAGTTAATCTGGGTATTGAGGCCAATAAACGGCCAATATACATCAGCTCCAAGCTAAGTCTAGAATTCGAAGCCAGACTAGTGGAGTTGCTGATAAAATTCAAAGATTGTTTTGCTTAGACCTATGAAGAAATGCCCGGTTTAGATTGAGATCTGGTGGAACATGAGCTACCTATCAAGCCAGGGTATCGGCCACATATCCAACCTCCTAGAAGAATGTCTAGAGATGTGGAAAATCTAGTGGGCGATGAAGTCAAGAAGCTAACTAATGCAAGATTTATCAGGAAGGCTCAATACACCTAATGGCTGTCAATTATTGTTCCTGTAGTAAAAAAGAATGGGAAAATCAGAGTCTGTATTGACTTCAAAAATTTAAACTTGGCTACTTCTAAAGACGAATATCCTATGCCCATGGCCGATATGCTCATTGACGCTGCATCAGGCCACTACATTCTCAGCCTTATGGATGGTCATTCGGCGTATAATCAGATCAAAATTCGGGAGATCGATGTTAGCAAAACAGCATTCAGATGTCTTGGCGAGCTAGGAAGTTACGAGTGGGTGGTTATGCCATTCGGCCTTAAAAATGCTGGGGCAACTTATCAACGGGCAATGCACGAGATCTTCGATTCATTGATTGGAGATTTCATGGAGGTTTACATTGATGATGTCATCTTCAAGTCCAAAGCCGATGAACAACATTTGGAACACTTGACAAAGACATTTGAAAGGATGAGGCACTATCGGCTTAAGATGAACCCTCTCAAATGCGTATTTGGGGTCTCAATAGCCCATTTTTTGGGATTCTTGGTGCACCAGAGGGGGGTGGAATTAGACGCCAATAAGACAAAATCAATCATCCAAGCTGCACCGCCCAAGTCCAAAAAAGAACTGCAAAGGTTAATCGGCCAGATCAATTATCTTAGGAGATTTATTTCTAACACAGCAAGCAGATTAAGAATTTGGTCACCCCTACTGAAACTCAGGGATAGGGAAGACTTTGTATGGATAGTGGAGCACCAACACACTTTTGATCAGATTAAGGCATATTTGACTTATCCCCCAGTAATGGCTGCACCAAGGCCAAAGGACCCTTTAATACTGTACATTTCGGCCTCAGAAACATCCATGGGTAGTCTACTTGCCCAGGAATAAGAAGGATTTGAAAGGTCAATTTACTATCTTAGTCAGGCATTAACCGATACAAAGATGAGGTATTCCTCCATTGAGAAACTCGGCCTTTGTTTGTACTTCACATATTGTAAGCTCAGGTACTACCTGCTCTCCTCAGTGGTATGGGTGATTAGTTAGACCGACGTCATAAAGTATATCTTGTCAAGACTGTTCCTCAGAAATCGACTTGGAAAATGGGCCATGGCCTTATCAAAATTTACTCTACAATATGTACCTCAAAAAGCCATTAAAGGGCAAGTGCTGGCTGACTTCTTAGCTGACCATCCCGCAATAGAGATACCAGCTGATCTTTATAAGGCTAAGGGATGGAGAGTGTGGTTTGATGGTTCAATGGCTTCGTCAGGCTCGGGGGCAGGAGTAGTTCTGGAATCACCTTATGAAATCAAGACGAGGATATCTTTCCTACTTGATTTCCCATGTTCGAATAATCAGGCCGAATATGAAGCTCTTCTGATAGCGCTTGAAATCCTCACAGAACTGGGGATCCATAACGTGGAGATCTGTGGAGATTCAATGCTTGTAGTAAAGCAAGTTTCAGGGGAGTATAGATGTGAATCAGCTACGCTGGGGGCATATTGTAATAAGGCCCAACACATGATGAAGGGATTCACAAGAGCCCGACTGCAATATCTGGAGAGAGAAGCCAATGATGAGGCAAATGATTTGGCTCAATCGGGCTCAGAATACAAAGACCAAATATCATCAATCCCAACTTTGATCAGACCTCGGTCTTCTTTAATGATAAAATCTAATAACCTGTTTCAGGTCACTGCAATTGATCTCGAGACCGATTGGAGGAAGGAAGTCATGGAGTACCTCAATAATCCCCCCCTATCGGTCAAAAGGCAAATCAGAATCCTGGCAACTAAGATGTTGCTGATAGATGGTGAGCTATTAAGGAGAACAAGCTCCGGGGAACTTCTAAGATGTATTGTTCCTAAGGAAGCAATACTGGTCATGGCAAAAACTCATAAAGGCATCGCAGGTGCACATCAAGGGGGAAGAAAGATGAAGTGGCTAATTTGGCAATATGGTTATTTCTGGCCAACCATGGAGAAGGATTGCAAAGACTACGCCAAGGGGTGTGAAGCTTGCCAAAGACATGGACCGATTCAGCATGTTCCTGCAAGTGAGTTACATTCCATTGTCAAGCCTTGGCCATTCAGAGGATGGGCGATGGACATTATAGGGAAAGTTTATCCCACGTCTTCCAAAGGTCATGGATTCATGTTGGTGGCTACAGATTATTTCACAAAATGGGTGGAGGTTGTCCCGTTAAAGACCATTAATCAGCAATCGGTCATTGATTTTATCACCAAACACATCATACATCGGTTTGGGATCCCAGAGTCCGTAACTACAGATCAAGGGGCTATGTTCACTAGGGAGGAGATTCAAGCGTTTGCTAACAATTTCAAAATCAAATTACTTCATTCGTCGCCATACTACACCCAGGCAAACGGACAGGCAGAGGCGACAAACAAATTGATAAAAATGGTGATCCAGAAGTCCATAGAAGAAAATCCCCGAGTATGGCACAAGACTCTATCAGAAGTGCTTTGGGCATTAAGGACAAGTCAGAAATCGGCCATTGGCATATCACCATTCAAATTAGTATATGGCCATGAGGCTATGTTACCGATGGAATTGACTGTGGCATCTTTGAGAAGGCAGGTCCATTTGAAGTTATCACCCGCGGATTATGCCGAAAGCATGCTGCAGGAACTTGACCAATTAGATGAAGAGAGACTATTGGCATATGACCGATTAGAAGTACAGAAGAAGAAGGTAGAACGAGCCTATAACAGGAGGGTTAAGCACAAGTTTTTCAAAGAAGGAGATCTCGTTTGGAAATTGGTGCTACCAATCAGACATAAAGACCGATCACTTGGTAAATGGAGTCCTAACTGGGAAGGGCCCTTTATTATAACTCAATTACTAAGGGGCGGTGCTTACTTTCTGGCAGATAGAGATGGCTCTCCTCATCCTAGACCGATTAATGGTAAATATTTGAAACATTATTTCCCATCCATGTGGGATGGCATAGATCAGTCACGTTTTGATTAGTCATTTACACACCTGTATTCAAGGCCGATTATTTCTATCATGCCAACTATCTTATGGTCTATCTGTTCATTATTAGTAAAATTATCTGGCCAAATTTCCGCATTTAGGCAAATAAGTTATTCGATATGTTATAAGACCGATTATTATTTTCGGTTCAATCACTTGTGAAATTAAAAAGCATTAAAGGACAATTATAACAGATAATGAAGAACATGAATCATGTCTAAACTCATTTGGCCATCCAACAGGCCAATAGAATAATCATTAAAAGAACGGCCACCAAGGCCGAAATATTTAAAAAAATTATACTATCGGTCACAACCCGACCGATTAAGTTTGAGATTTGAAAGAAGTGACAAATTCAGAAAGAGCATTGATGGCATTCTCCTTCTCCAACAGAGACGAGTCTTTTTGCCCCTGCAGCTTGGTAATTTGGAGACGCAGGTTCTTCCTCTTCTCCTGTATCTCTTTCATGCAGGCACCTCGAGCCTGCGTTTGCTCCACTCGCCTCCGTTGGGCAGCCTTAAAGCTAGCAAGATCGACTCGCTTCTTCTTCAATGCTGCCTCCAAATCGGCCACTTCCTTCTTTAGTTTGTCCAAGGCTGGCCCAGCTTCCAGCATAATCTTCCTTTCCCTCTTGACGACATCCACGATCGTGACTGCCTCCTCATCTAACTTTTGCTTCTTAACATCCTTTTCAACAAGCCTAGTAAGGAACTTATCAGCAGCCTTGAAGTTAGTAATGAGGGTAGGCAGAGTTTCATAAAGATGGTCGATGATGTACTTTTAGCCGATTGTGATGTCTGATCCAAGATGGACAACATTATCATGAAGATACTTCAACAATCTAGCAGCCCGATCGTGATTGCTATCATCGATAAAGAAGTGGGAAGGTCCCTCGAAGATTTCTACTAAGTCCTTAAGTCTCCGTTTCACCTCCTTAGCAATCTGGCCTTCAGAATCGGCCACGATGTCACCAGTACCTTCATGCTCTTCATGGTCAGAAGAGACCTAGGCGTTCACCTCATCATCCCCAGACTCATCAAGATAAGCCTCGATCTCATCGAATAAATTGAACAATGAGCTCTGCAAAACAAGACCGATTAGAACATTGCCTAAAAACAAGTTTTATTCATGCAGAAGAACCTTTACCTGATCAAAGGCTTCAAGTGCTGATGGTTCTGGAGGAGGTGTGGCCGATTTCCTTGGACTCATGGGAGTAGAAACTTCCATAGAAAGCTTGGAGGTATCTTCCTTGGTTTGGGTGTCTACCGGGACAGATAGATCACCCTTGTTGGAAGAATCCATTTGGATTGGGGCCTTGGCAGGAGGAATGGTGAGATCTTGGATTTCAGCTGCCTTTGCAATCTCGGAGGCTGATTTGGATGTACTCTTCTTTGAAGACCGATGGTGAGTTTTGGCCTTCTTCTTCTTCGGTTCACCCTCTGGTACTTCAATTGGTTTCTCAAAAACTTCTGAAAGAAATATAGTAAAAAAAAGAGAACTCGTAAGGTGAAAAAGAACGAAAATGTGCAAAGTAACAACTACCTGACTGTTTGATGAAAGGATGCGCATAGGAGGAGGATGGCTGAACTTTCCACAAGACCGTTATAGGGTCGCCAAAAAATTTACCAGTAAATCTTACTTTGCTCTGTGGTCTTAGTTTAGAAACCGCAGGACCAACGATGCTAAAGGGAGCTGTTGGGACCTCTAGAGACCGATCAACGTAAGAGCACGAACAAACGTCTAGATCGGTCACCTCGGGATAACTGGTGCAGGTTTGAAGATAAGTGGCATAACTCCTAATTCGGTGCTCCTATATTAGTTCGACCTTAACTTGCTCCATCCTCCTTCGTATCTCATCTTGATCTCGATAATTGTACTTACAATTGTAAAAGTACGAATCTCACGAATATACTCACCTCTTGTTTTTGGTTGGTCCTGCAAAGAAGAAGAAGCCCGATCATCAGTCAGTTCCCACTATTGAATATTGATCACTTCATCTGAAGTTAATCAGAAGTGTTTGAAACAAAATGCATTCCAAAAATCCATAAACATCTGCAGCTTGCAAGGATTGATAGGAAGAGGATATAGGCGCAAGTTCTTCTTGAGGGCACCATGAACTTCGGCAATCTTCTCATAGAATTCAGTGTTGTCATAGACATGCCTTTTATACAGCGGAGAATTACAAGAGAATATGATCGGGTAAGAAAGTGATTGGGAAAGGCCGAGCTGCATCGCGACAAAATGTGGATTATATGTTTTGATGCCACACTTATTATTTCGAGGATCCAAATCCAAGCAAAAAGGTAGATCCCTGATGTAGACGGCGGGGTTTAGCGCGCGCCCAACTTTCTTGCAACCGCGACACTGTTTAAGCTCAGGGCTTTAGGGAACACACTACTATATCACATAGACATAGCGTGGAGATGATGGAGTCGCCACCCAGGGTAATAACTGGGACAAAATCGGAGGTGGTAGTCGATTTTCTAAAAGAAAGCTAGCACCACAACCAGAAAATTCTGGATTCAGAATACTAACTTCTCTTAGTCTCGTGTTCTTTTAGAATTGTCTTATTAATTATTATTTTATCCTCTATTTACATGCAATTTCATAAAACTCATTTAGACATCCATAAATCCCAAAAGATAAACTAATCATGAAATAGCATATAAACAATGCAAACATTCAAGCTCATAATCCCTATGTTAGTCTAATCTACAAGTTTTAATTTGGCTAAGTTTACATGTTATGAAAGCTTAAATTAGTGGGCCTAAATCTATTTATTTTATTTCTAAAAATGAACTAAATCTATGAATTATGAAAAAGGGTTTAATTAATGAGCTAAGTCTAAATTAATTTTATTAACTAACAAATGGGCTTAATTTCTAATTAGCTAAGTGGGCCTAAATGTATTCTAACCTAAATCTAAGTTAATTATGAACCTAAAATCAAATTAATTAATTAATCTTAAAAAAACGTAATTATTTAAGAGTGAAACTAATAATTAACCTAAAACCCTAGTTATGAGCTTAAATGCAAAAACACAAAAAACACAACTCAAGCATGAAAAAATAGATCAAAAACATAAAAAACATAAAAGCATAAAAAGAAAGAAAACAATCATTCAAACAAAATTA
>CATIWK010037274.1:0-17130 GCA_949634005.1 Mallotus japonicus | reverse complement strand
GTTCGCAAAGCATTACTGCAAGGCTACTATTGGCCTACTATGCAGGAAGACGCCAAGGAGCTCGTAACAAAATGTGAAAAATGCCAGTATCATGAAAGGTACAATCACTTGCCACCAGCACAGTAACAGCCATTGGGTGTCACCTGGCCATTCGCACAGTGGGGAATGGATATCCTAGGTCCTTTTCCTCTGGCTAAAGGGCAAAAGAAGTTCCTAATTGTCGCCATAGATCATTTCATTAAATGGGTAGAGGCAGAACCTGTTGCATCAATCACCCAAATAAAGATAACAAGCTTTTTCTGGAAGAATGTAGTATGCAGATTTGGGATACCCAAGAGGCTGGTAACGGATAATGGGAAACAGTTTGATTGCAAAGAGTTTAAAGAGTTTTGCCAAAACCTTCACATCAGCTTGCACTTCACCTCAGTGGCACACCCCCAAACCAATGGAATGACGGAAGTAACAAACCAAACGCTGCTGCAGGGTATCAAGAAAAGGTTGGATCAGACCAAGGGAGAATGGGTGGAGGAGCTATACAGTATCTTATGGTCATATAACACAACTCCAAGGGAAAGCACAGGGCAAACCCCTTTCAAACTGACATATGGCACAGAAGCCCTAGTTCCAACAGAGATAGGCATTTCCAGTTACCGGGTGATCGCATACAATGAAGAAAGTAATCATGAAGCTCTTCGCATGAACCTGGATTTGCTAGAAGAAACAAGGGAAGCAGCAGAAGTCAAGATGGCAGCTTGTAAGCAGAAAATGCGCCGTTTCTATAATAAAAGAGTCAAGGAAAGACGTTTCTTCCCCGGAGACTTGGTACTGATCCGTGCAGACATCACCAAGGGAAACGCTAGCGTGAGGAAGCTAGAACCCAATTGGCAAGGACCGTACAAAGTAGCTACAGCCCTCAGACCAGCCACCTACAAGCTGGAAGATGCCACAGGCAAAAGCCTACCCAGAGCCTGGAATGCCTCAAACTTGAAAAAGTATCATCAGTAAGATAGTTATGCTACAGTTATTTCTTAGGTCATGTTTCCGCATTTTATCCTTTATGTTTATAAGAAACTGCTTTTAGTACGATATAAAGAAGGCATAAGGCCATTGGGAACAATCTATCAACTTCTCCAGTTTCTTTTAAAAATAAATAAATAAATAAAGATACAAACCCCTCAGCACGACCCATCGCCTGAGAGTAGTTTCCCATAAGCAAACCCCTCAGCGCAACCTATCGCCTGAGAGGAGTTTCCCATAAGCAAACCCCTCAACGCGACCTATCGCCTGAGAGGAGTTTCCCATAAGCAAACCCCTCAGCGCGACCCATCACCTGAGAGGAGTTTCCCATAAGCAAACCCCTCAGCGCGACCCATCGCCTGAGAGGAGTTTCTCATAAGCAAACCCCTCAGCGTGACCTATCGCCTAAGAGGAGTTTCCCATAAGCAAACCCCTCAGCGCGACCCATCGCCTGAGAGGAGTTTCTTATAAGTAAACCCTCAACGCGACCCATTGCCTGAGAGGAGTTTCCTATAAACAAATCCCTCAAGCGCGACCCATTGCCTGAGAGGAGGTCCCTAGATAAAAACACTGTAGAAACATGTTATCCAAGTGTTTAAAAAGGAAACCCGAGAGGAACCTGTTGATAGGACCTCGGCATACATACATCCAAGAAAAATATCTCGTTTGACATCTCAGTGTAAAAAAGAAACTAGGAGAGATGAAATATGGAAGAATATAAGATTACCATGCTAAAGTCACCTTGACATATCAACAAAAAAAAAGAGAAACAAGTGGTTCCTACGGCTCATCGTCACGATGCATCTATGAGTCACATCAACAAAACAAGACAATTAAACTTGGCATAAAGACGATCGTGGTCCACAAGCCGACATTCACACAATCAAAAGAAAAGCTAAAAATCCTTACACCTCCACCCGTATGGAGTTTGAAATTCCAGAAATATTGTTTAAACTTGCCATAAGTGAGCAAGGAAAGGCTGCTACAGCAATTGTTTGAAAATAAAGACAAGTCAACGGGGATTCAAGCCTTCAATCCAGGCACGATCCACATCAGGAAAGCGCCCCTCCAATTCCTCAGTAAATTGCTTCTTGGCATCCGCATACAAGGCCCCAGACTCAAGCACAATCCTGTCAAAGTCAGGCTCCAACTCAATCAAAGAGACCTTGGACTCCTGGAGGGAGTGCTCAAGGGATTCCCCTTTTAGTTTCAGCTCCTTGTTTTTCTCTATTAACTCACGGTTGTGCATATCCAAAGCTTCGACTTGCTTTTCCAGTATAGAAACGCGGTTCTGATTCGCTAGAGCTATGCTCTCCCTCTCCTTGGCATGCAGCTCCTTTAAGCGAACAGGTTCTCCTTTCAGCTCCATGTTGCGTTTGCGCAAAAGAATAAGGCGTTCGTCCATGCGCAATGATAGCTCCATTTGCTGAAAGCAAAAACCCACAAGTAAGAATATTAGTAAAACTATAAAATGGAACAACTGTAGGTGCACCTTAATAGCTAGCAGCCACTGTTGACACCCGAAGTCAATATCCATCTTTACAGTACTCCGCAAGTCCTCGTCATTAGGAAGGAGACATATCCAAGCTAAGTCAGCACTAACACCAGGAGACCAAATTGAGTAATCGCCATATTTTTCATGCTTCTTAGCCAACTCAGTATGAAGTTCCTGAATCGCTCCAGCTACCGCTTCTTCTGAATTTTCGCTAGAAGAACCCTCGCCATGAACCTCCAAGGGAAGAGATCCTGAGCGAAGACGTTTTCGGGAAGGCGCATCCTTGTCAGGAGAATCCAAAGTCTCCACGCCCGTGGGAGCACCAAGCAACTCAACGTTCCCCTCAGCAGCACGGGCAGTAGGGTCAGTTCCTTCAACCTCTAGAACAAGGGATGATGAGGGCGGCGCAGCAGCAGCAGACGGACCTCCGAGCAAATCCTTTAATGATTTCCCTACAAAGAGATGGATATTAGAAAGTAAATCCTTCAAGGATTTCTTTTAAATAAATAAACAAGAAATCAAAAGAGGGTAAGCTATAAAAAAGCGCAAAGGCAGAATAAAGTGACATATCCCACAGACCCTTCAAGCGACCAATGATTAGGCCATAATCAAAGCATTCTCCCTTAGCGCGAGACTGCAAAATTTCTAGTTTTTTCTCTTCCTCATCTGACAGCTCTATCTTCCCATCACCCTTGAAGGTGTCGTCAACCCATATTCGAGGGAGATCACCCCACCCATCCGGATTGGTCACCACAAAAAAGTTTTTGAACCAAGGCTTCTTGACCTTGGGACATGCCGCAAATAAAGCCCTATTAGCACAACCAGATAAGTGCCAATACTAGTTTTTCTTGCTAAACATGAAAAGATACTGAAAAATGTTCAAATCAGGCTCGAAACCTGCCTGTTCACACATCATAATAAAGCATGTCAAGAACACCAAGCTATTCGGGGTAATTTGGCTCATGCATACACCATATGTTGTAAGGAAATCCACCATAAAAGGATGAAGTGGAAAACGCAGACCAGCTCAAAGAAAGTCCTCATATATAACCATGTGTTTGTCCTCCAACACAGAATCGCCGCGGTAACCTTTCGGCACACTGAGTTCATATTCTCCTGGGATATTATATTCCTCCTTCAACTCCACCAAACGGTTGGGCGTCAGGTTGGAATGAACAGAACTCACTAAAGAAACCTCCGAAATCCCCTGACTTATGCTCCCACTATTATCATCAGTGGGAGTACCATCTCTTCGGTGAAGACGACGTGATATCACCCGGCTCCGAGAAGCGTGGGAAATACTGGAGTGGGAGTCATCATGAGCCAATCCCCCTCTCCCCTCCATAGACTTTTTGGCGATATCTACACTGGAATGGCTCACCACAGTGAAAGACAATATACCACACATAAATAGATAGCAAAATATACACAACGATAACAAGAAAACCACATGACAAACATCATCAGGCAACAACAAAAGACAAGAATGAAGGTGAGGAAGGAAAAAGCAAAGCATTTACAGGAGCTCATTCAATGAAAACAACGATATGTAAGAAAAAGAAAGAGAAAATGGCAACACCTCTTCTTAACGACATGGCAGATAAGCGGAAAGAATCTACACCAGATTGAATCACGAGCACGAATCACGGCAAACGAGCAGGAAGAACAATAAAAATCTCTAGAAAATACCCCTGAAAGGAAACAGAGAAGGAGAAAGAGAGAAGAAAGAAGTTGGTGAAAAATTTAATAGGCTTAATAATGAGCCTTATTTAATGACGCAGACCCTAAATAGGATAATTTTTGAAAATATCAAAAAGAGGGGAAGGGTAACTGAAAAGACGCGATGACACAAACTGAAACGCTCCGCACTAACTGTACTCCACGTACTGAGCACCTACAAACCGCACAGTTATGCTTCCACAAGACGCACCATGAAGACGCATCAACCAGACACTTCGACAGAAAGTTGAACATAAATGATCAACACTTCAGGGGGGAACCCTGATACCAAGAGACGGATTTGGCCCAGGGAAACGGAGCCCAAACCTGGATGGGGATTTGGCCCAGGGAAACGGAGCCCACTAAAAGGCCCCAGAAGCAGGTACTGTTCTTCTCCTTCCTCGTCCTCCTTCGCCTCCAAGCCACTTGCATCAATATCAGACAAAAACTGTTAGAGAATGACAAGGACAGCTAACAAAGAGGAACCAGCAACCAACAAGTGCGTGACACGTCAACATTGGCAGTACAGAGAAATCGCCTCGGCACGCCTGCAGAGATCCTATGGTAACACCCGAATAACCTGTACCCTGCCAACGTCCGCGCTCTGACAGGCCTCCCACGATAGAAGGGCAATGTCCCCTAACAAACAACACCAGCTCACGAGGGCCAACCGGCAGGGAAGGTGCAGGACCGGGCCTAGAGAGAAAACCACCTGAACAGGGCTCATCACAAATCACTAAGTGACACATGGCATCGAATACGGCAATAAATATGGGTGCATAGCAAGCAGGAGAGGTAAGACACCAAAAAACCCTGAGTCTCCTAAACGTTTCACCATTTTCTTCTCCCGCCTGACTTGACCGTCGGAGAGGATTTGCTGGGACCCCGCCCAGCAGAGCTTCTTCACCGGCTTCTGTTTTGCAGGTGTCTCGCAACCTGAAACGGACCGAGTGTATCACTAACATTTTCGAAGCGTTAAATTTTTAGCAGCATTATATGTAATCTAAATTTTAGTTATACTTTCGATGAATGCAATATAATAGTTTAGAGGCCTATTCTTTTATTGTGTATATCCTGCCAAATACCTTCCAGAATCTCATTACTACTTTTAATTTTTGCAGTTCATGGTGCTTTTGATTCTACGAC
The DNA here is from genome assembly GCA_949634005.1 of Mallotus japonicus. NCBI lineage: Eukaryota > Viridiplantae > Streptophyta > Magnoliopsida > Malpighiales > Euphorbiaceae > Mallotus > Mallotus japonicus. The sequence continues at coordinate 11,753 of CATIWK010037274.1, read as the reverse complement.
TACGACTTACTCTTCCAATCATTCTTAGTAGAACAAATGATATTTCTTTCCCATTGCTTATGGTAGGCCAATTTGTATTACCACTTCATTTTGAAAAAATATCAATGAAATTCATTAGTCCAGAAGTGTAACTTTATCTTTTTTTTCTTGCCTGACAGTTGTTATTTTTATGAATTGCAAGGATTATTCTTCTAATATATGTTATGGTGAGAGCAATAACTGCTTTACTGCATCGTCGCTTTTGACAAGCAAATTCTTAACAAAAATATAGTATCCGCCATCTTATTTATAGCACCTATATTTAAGCATGTAGTGCACCACTCCATACTAACTGCTAACTGGGCTTTGGTTATTTATGCATTCAGGAGCCTCCTTACTCATCTTTTACTGCACCTGATGAGGAAACTCAGCATTCAACCGTGCAGGCTCAGCCATATACAAGCAATGTTCATTAGTTTGTTTATGCATGCCAAACATCAAAGTAACTCCGTAATAAGTTATTGGCAGCAAGCTTGCATATATATATATATATATATATATATATATAGAGAGAGATAGAGAGAGAGAGAGGAACGCATTTTCATTTCAACAATGAAAATAAAAACAAAGGACTTCAATTTCTTAAATATTGCTTATTAAGAGGAGAGGTTCAATTTAGGCCATCTCCAACGCATACGTATAATAGGGGAGAAAATGTGTTTTCTTGCTCCAATCCATACCTATTTTCAAATGCATTTTGATGTTGATGAACAGGCCAAACGCAAATATGCGTTTGGCCTGTTCACGCAAACGCATTTTGCTGCACTGTTGTTTTTTTTTTAATTATAGTTGTAGTGTTAAATATTATAAATATAGGAATATATACAAAATATTCTTTTTGGTGTAAAAAATAGTGTAGTGGGTTGGAGAAAAATTACTGTAGAAACACTATTTTAGTGTAAATTTAACACCATTTTGGTGTTAAGGGTTGGAGATGTCCTTATATACAACTACATCATTGCACTTATAAGGAATATAAGGGAGTACACTTGCTCCAATCATTGATGGGTCCAAATGGAGAAAGAGACGACATACAAGAACATAGAAAAAAAGGTCCTCATTATGCTGTTTGTACCAATCAAAATGCTCATTCCTAGAATAAACTATTGCAAGATTAAGGATCTCAATATTAATTTGACAAAAAATACTCAACAATTCAGAATTATGAAGAGAAAATAATAACATGTTCATTTTGTGCAGTGGATATGGAGACAAAAAAAAGTCAAGGCATTCAAGGCCTTACTAATATATTAAGTAGGTTTTTTTTTATTACTATGAAATATCTCTAAGTGATTTTTCATTAATTTATAATAAAAATTTTATTATTACTAATTCAAAAAAATTCATTGAAGTAAACTAAGTTCACCAGCGCAACGCGCGGACGTCTGCCTAGTTCTCACAAACACTCAAGACATTTTCTCATTTAACTCACCCACACACACTCTTTTACACATACACTCATTCTCACTTTTCACACTCATTTGTAAATGAAGATAGATGTATTTATGGGTGAGGGTTGGGTACTATTACCACCTCCTCACTTACACCTCCATAAGGGAGCCTTATATCTTCCCTTATCTTCCCTTATCTTCTCTTATCCTTATCTTCTTGAACTGTGTATACATTACTTGAACTCTTTGCACACCTCCATCTTATTCTAGAACTATTTATTATTTGTTAACTAAAGTAATAATCTTCTAGAAAGATGTAGAGAAGGGTGTAGAGTTGGTGATGTATTCTTCACAAACACCCCCCCCCCCAGCACCAACTCTCTTGTATTCAATCTTTAGAACTCCTCATCCATCTTGATCATCATATCCTATTCCTCCATCTTGTATATTGATCCTTTTGCTCCTTGGCAATCACATTGTATCATTGTGTTTTTTCCTCCATTTGCTGCTCCATAAATTATTTTTATATCCTTTGAAGCATTTCTCAACATTTTCTTTACCCAATGTCACGTCAGTGCCTTTCTCTCTTAGATTTGCCTCTTGTTCTTTTTGCATTACTTTTACAACATTCTCTTAATCTTCCTTTACATCAAAGCTTCATCGCCAAATTCTTCATCATTTGAAGACCATAAAAGCTCCTTTATTACTTTGGGATTTTCATGCTTCTTTAACAATTGCTTCCCCATATTGTGTACTATCTCATTTTCTTCAACATCTTCTTTCTCCATGACCACACTTGTAGATATCTTTTCAACTTCAGCACTTGAATTCGTTTGATCCTGAACTTTTTCCTCTAATGGAACACTTTCAAGTATTTAAGTCCGTCATATCCCACTCTTCTTCACTTTCGTAGGATTCTTCAAGATACTCTGACATAGCAGATATTTCTAGCACATCCCATTTGTTCTCACTATCACATGCCTCCATGAACTCATTTGAACCACTCTTTAATTGCTCTTCAATTACACACAATGCTTGAATGTCGAAGTCTCATTCTTCTTCACTTTGAACTTGAGGTTGCGTTGATGTCACTACATTTCCCTCGGCTCTTCTATATCGATAGTCTCTCGCATAATGACCTCTCTTGCCATAATTATAGCATTCCACATCTCGTTGGTGATATCTTCTATCTTGTGTCTCTTCTTGGTTTCGATGTTGTTGAGCTCCCCTTGAACATTGACTTTGGCCTTTCCACCTTCTTTCATTTCTATCTTCCTCCGAATCGGTCTTGTCATCTTCATTGAACTTTCTATAATTGTAATTTCTTGGACGACCTCTTCTATGTTCCCTAAATAATGCTTCTTCATTCATCTCACTCTTCAATGAAACTCCAGCCATTTGTTTAGCTAATGTCTCTTGATTGGCTAATAAATTTTCCAACTCATTCAATGTGGGTGGTTTAGGCCAACCTTGAATAGTAGTAATGAACCCTCTATATTCTAGCTTAATCCCATAAATAATAATTCTTCTCATCCTATCTTCACTAATATTTAACGTAGAATCTAATTTCAAAATTTCTCGACACAAAGACCTAACTTTTGTAAAGTACTGATTAATTGACATCTCCTCTTGTTTAATAGACATTAACTCAATCTCTAAATTTTGTAATCTCATCTCATTTTTCTTAGAAAATCGTGAGGGTAAAATATCCCAAGCTTCTTTAGGTGTGGGAGCATACCTAATATTCTTCAATCGATACCTTGATCGTGAACATTGCCTTCGCAGCCTTGATTTTCCACTTCTTCAACGCATTTGTATCCGCTTCTAGAGGTGGCATACTCTCGCTTCCGCCAACTACCTCCCACAAATCTTTGACCTTGGAGATATGACTCCAAACATATTGACCACGTACTATAGTTGTAATTGTTCAACTTCTTTATACTACCCAATGTGAGGTCCATCTCGAGACTTTGGACTTCTCTCAACTAAGCAAGCAACCGGCTTCACAGTACCTCTCAACTGTGCACAAGATAATTACCCCTTAGGACACTTTGCTATCTCGAACTAGATAACTCATTTGAACCCTCGATCATCCTGCTCTAATACAACTTGTAGAATATATGGAAGACAAACAAACTTTCTTTATTATATCAAAGAAACTTTAGTACAAAAGTACATACTCACACACTAATATTCTCATAAACACTTAAGACATTTTCTCATTTAACTCACCTACACACACTCTTTTACACATACACTGATTCCCGCTTTTCACACACATTTGCAAATGAAGATAGATGTATTTATAGGTGAGGGTTGGGTACTATTCCCACCTCCTCACTTACACCTCCATAAGGGAGCCTTATCTTCTCTTATCTTTCTTATCTTCCATTATCTCCCTTATCTTCCATTATCTTCTCTTATCTTTATCTTCTTGAACTCTTTACACATGACTTGAACTCTTTACACACCTCTATCTTATTCTAGAACTATTTATTATTTGTTAACTAAAGTAATAATCTTCTAAAAAGATGTAGAGAATGGTGTAGAGTTGGTGATGTATTCTTCACACAGTAATGAGATTAATAATTGTAGATAGAACTACTGGTTCAAATGGTAAAAAAAAAATGAATGCTTTTAATTAAGATCTTGAGTTTGAACTTTGTATATTAAGAAAATATACTGAAAAAGTTTTCTACTTTTTGTGAGATCACTCAGCTGTATTCAGATTTGTAGGGTGTAGTAAAAATGTATGACTATGCTGAATGTATTAGAACAATCCTTATATCTGAATGTGCAAGTTGAGCAAACTACATGGCTTTGTTTGCCTACATGTTTTTGTCATTTTTAGCATTTAAGAATCTTTGCAATTTCTTGGAAAAATGTTTTATGATTTGAAAAATTCTATTGGACCCTGATAGACTTGTTTAATGTCGCAAGACTTCTTATACAAGAGTAGGACAGGCAATTGCAACTTGCAAGCCATAAAAGAATAAACTGAGAAACCAATCATCTCGGGTGGTCCAAATTTTTTCGTTTCAATTTAGAATTACAACTTTTATTTATAACAAATAAATATATGATCTGTAGATATATTGTAGTTTGTCGTATTTAATAGGTCATTCTCGAACTAGCAATAATGCATAAATAACATTAGTCAGTAACCAAATCTTATTACGATATGTAATAAATGCTGCTAGACCATTTTTCGCTCCTACTTCTTACAAAAACTAGAGATCTTTCACTTGCCATTCTGATAAAAAATCACTAAAAGCATCCATCACTTGAAAAAATAACAATATTTCATCGTCAACTTCAAGCTTGTAAAATTGGTGATTTGGACACTTAGGTTTTCAACCCTTCATATTTATGTTCATGATGTAGTGAAAGCCTAAAATTAAAAGGATAAATATTGAATTTCTATTTAGTCTACGAATGCCCAGAAAAACAATCTTCTATTAATCTATTTAGTCAAAGAATTCCCAAAATAATAGGCATCTACAACCTGTTGATTCTCAAAGAATACCAGGAAATAGGGGAAAATAGATAAATCTATTCAAATCAATCAAGACTGTCTCAAACATCTAAAAATGACAAATAAATATTGTCTCGAAAAAAACCCTAGCTGAAAAGCGCAAAAGACCAAAAAACTCCAAAAATAAACATAAAAGTTCAAACTAAAATTTGAAGCCCTAAAAGAAGGATTTTGGGCCTGAAGCTATCGTGTTACGAGCATAGCTATAATATTTATTGTAGGCCTCTGAGTCAGCTTCGTTTTAATATATTATGGGCTTCGTGGTTCAATTGGGCCCAAAAGTTAGAGCCACATAAAGCTCATTTGCGCACTTGCCTCTTGTCAAACCCATCCATAAACTCCAATGCAATCTGGTCCGCATCAGTTCATATCATTTTTCTATTTGCCATTGGCATGCTATGCTTGAAACTTACTCTTGGTAATACTAGCAATGAGACAGATCGACTGGCACTTTTGGAGTTCAAAGCCAAGATATCTGACAACCCACATGGAATCTTGAACTCATGGAATGATTTAGCATATTTCTGTACATGGCAAGGGGTTACATGCGGTCATAAACATGAAAGAGTTACAAATTTGAGCCTGCATGGTCTGAGCTTGTTAGGGACCATTTCTCCTTACATAGGCAATCTCACATTTTTAAGAAATGTCAGCCTTGGTTATAACAGATTCCATAGAGAAGTTCTTGCAGAAGTTGGCTGCTTTTTACGACTTCAAGTTCTCAATCTGATGTACAACGCATTGGAAGGAGAAATTCCAGTCAGCATTAGCAACTGCTCAGAGCTCAGCGTTATGAATTTGGATAGGAATCGCTTAGTGGGGAAATTTCCTAATGAGCTGAACTCCTTAGAGAAGCTGGTAGTAATAGCACATATTGTAATTATATTATGTAATATGGGTATTTTTGTAATTATATTCATTCATATCAATATATATATATATATATATACGGGTGTTACAAGTCTTCAAAGATACTGAAACTCACCCTTTCTTTATGGTATCAGAGCTAAACACTTTAAAAAAAAACTTCTTCTTATTTTTGATCATTCCTTTCTCCATATTTCTTATTCTTCTTCCTTGATCATTCCTTTCTCCATCTTCTTTTTCTTTATGTCCTTCCCATCATGTCGTCCTCTTCTACATCTTCCTCCGATATAACAGATCCAATGCTCTGATACCAAACTCCGCAGCAAAATGGATAAGCTGAGAGATGCATAGAACTTTACTTAATGCAATTCGGACCCTTCTTTTTCAATCACATTTGCCACTAGTGTTTTGGGTAGAAGCACTTCATGCAGCAGTATATACTATCAATAAATTGCCTCATGGTTCTCTACACTACAAAAGTCCATATGAACTACACTATGGGGTCAAGCCAGATTTCTCAATCATGCATGTTTTTGGATGTCTATGTTATGCACATGTCACAAATCTAATTCCACATAAGCTAGCGCATCGAGCTAGGGAGTGTGTTTTCATTGGATATGCTTTAAATCAAAAGGGTTATCGATGTCTTGAATTATCCTCATTCAAGGTATTTGTTTCATGCCATGTTACTTTTGTAAAGGAAATTTTTCCTTACTCAAGATTTGGCTCCAATAATTCATCTTCATCTCCAACAACTTTGGATAAGTTTGGTTTCTTCACTAATCCAGCCAAGGTAATTTCTACTCCTTTATCTTTTACTGGTTCATCTATTCCATCTTTATCTCACTCAGCCATATCTATTTCTTCTCCCTTATCTTTATCTAATCCATCTCTACAACCAACCCGTGATATCCCACCATACAAAAATTCTACACATCCTAACCAACCTCACTCACCAAATTTAACGTTACCTTCATCTAGCAACCGTACCTCCAATTTATCCACATCTGAACTAGATTCAAATTTACCTACCCATATCTTTAACCCAACTCATCCTTTGTTACTAGACTTACACCAACCTTCTATTCCCACAAACAACCTTCATATGATAACCCGTACCAAAGATGGAACACGCAAAACCAAAAAAAAAAATTTCCTTACTTTCGGAGATATCACCACCTGATTCTTTAGAGCCACAATCATTTCAAGAAGCATGCAAACATAAAGCTTGGTGTGATGCCATGAATTCAGAATATGATGCTCTTATGGTTAGCAACACTTGGACATTAGTTCCGTCACCATTAAACTCTGGCAATATCATCTGATGCAAGTGGGTCTATAAGCTAAAATTGAAAGCAGATGGGAGCATTGACAGACACAAGGCTAGGCTTATGGCAAAAGGATATAACCAGCAGTAGGGCATTGACTTCGATGAGACATTTAGTCCAGTCGTTAAACCAGTAACTATCCGCATTATGTTAACAATGGCTTTGTTTAATGGTTGGCCTATACATCAACTCGATGTCAAGAATGCGTTCTTACATGGCAAGCTTGAACAAGAAGTTTATATGATTCAGCCTGATGGGTTTGTTGACAGTCGTCATCCTAAGTATGTATGTAAGTTGAATAAAGCTTTATATGGATTGCGCCAAGCATCGAGAGCATGGTTTCAGAGGTTTACTTCTTACTTACATCAGCTTGGATTTACTAGTTGCAAATCAGATTGTTCAATGTTTGTTTATAATGCTTCAGAAGGTATAGCAGTTTTACTTTTATATGTTGACGACATTCTCATCACTGCTTCTGCTTCTTCACTTTTATCACACATTATTGGTCAACTCAAGAGTGAATTTTTTATGACTGATTTAAGGCTGTTACATTTTTTCCTCGACATACAAGTCACCAAAAATCAAAACGGCTTCTTCCTTTCACAACAGAAGTATGCTTCTGATTTGCTAACTAAATTGGGTATGCTTGATGTAAATGGTATTAGTACTCTTGTTTACAGTCGCTTGCAATCAAGCATCAATATAATATTTATATATCTATTTATATTTGTCCACAAATTTCAAGCATATGATTAATAATATTATTCATGTCAACATAGTAAATGCAAGCAAGTGATGCAGATGCTCAAAACCACATTTCACATCAAAACAAATAAATGCAGTAAGATTTTTAGATGGAGGATCAAAGCATAACCCTAAATATTCGTAACCTCAATCACTGAACCTCACTGACCATCAGACCCACTTAAATCCAATAATATTTCTCTTTTCCAATTTGATAGTGGACTAGCCCCGAGACACTAAGTCAACCGAGCTACAGCAGTCTCACTGCCGGTATGACTTGCCCCGAGACACTAAGTCAACCAAGCTACAGCAGTCACACCATACTCTATCGCATGACTGGCCCCGAGACACTAGGTCAACCGAGCTACCGCAGTCAAGCCACTCTATCTACAATTCACAATAATCATAATCTATCTCTTACATAAATCAATTCTTAACAAATCCTAGTATCTAACCTACTATTGCGCAACAGTCATAGGGTAGTCTACTAGGTGGCACGTTCTACTAAAATCCTTCAAAACATTTTTCATGAATAGAATAATGAAATTGATGTCAAAATATGCAACATCCATCAATAGCAATTAGTAGTTGCATTTATATATGGAAACATATATATTCAATAATAAAATAAAATAATTAACATTTAATGCGATGTAGTACAATGAATAATAAAATGTGCAATTATTCAAAATATGGATGCTGATGACATATTTTACATGCAATGCATACATATAATAATAACTCACTTAGTGAGGCCTGATCCCCCTCGAATATTTTTTTTCAGGACTCTTCTAGTCAGACCTCGTATAATAGTTCTCTCCACCGGATTCTTTCTTCACCGGTTGATTTTGTACATTTCAGTTTATCATTTCTTGTATTTAGTAGACGCTGCAATAGTAGTTATATGTTTTTGTTATAGTGTGTGAGGACAGTATTGACCGAGATTGTGTACCTGATTGATTGTAAAATATTTTTATGTTATAATATTGGAGAATTTCTTTATGTTATTAAAGTTTTAATTCATGGGTATTTCTATGTTATGTTTGTATAAGTTTTTATCTTAAAGGCTTGCTACGGGTTCCGGATTCGTGTGAATTCCCGTTCCCTAGCACCGGTCATGACTCCCAGGTTTGGGTCGTGACAAAGTTGGTGGCACCGGCCAAATTTATTGATCCCACTTTATATTGGAGTGTTGTCTGGGGTCTCCAATATCTCACTTTTACTCGGCCGGAAATTACATATGTCGTTAATTTTGTGTGTCAACATATGCATAATCCATTAGACAACCATTGGCAGCTGGTCAAGCGAATCTTACGTTACATTAAAGGCACTCTCTCATGTGGTTTGCAACTTTACAAAGGGACACTTTCTACCATGGTTGACTATTGTGATGCCGATTGGGCTAGGTGTCCTGATACGAGAATATCAACAATCGACTATTGTGTGTTCCTTGGAAATAATCTAATCTCTTGGGCATCAAAGAAGCAGCATACTGTATCTAGAAGTAGTGCTGAATCTGAATACATAGCACTTGCAGCTGTAGTTGCTGATGTGTGTTGGTTATGAAATGTTCTGCGTGAATTACATATTTCGGTTCAACTCCCGGTAGAAGTTTATTGTGATAATATTTCTGCCACATATCTTGCAGTTAATCCGATTAGTCATGCCCGCACAAAACATTTGGAGGTTGATCTGCATTTTGTACGAGAGAGTATTTCTTGGGGTGACATTCTTGTTCTACATATATCAGGAGACCATCAAGTTGCAGACATTTTTACTAAAGGCTTGTATAGCTCACGATTCAAACAATTACGAGACAATCTGGACGTTGTTTCACCACGCTCGGATTGAGGGGGGATAATAGCACATATTGTAATTATATTATGTAATATGGGTATTGTTGTAATTATATTCATTCATATTAATATATATATACGGGTGTTACAAGTCTTCAAAGATACTGAAGACTCACCCTTTCTTTAGGTAGTACTTATACTTCGTGCTAATAATCTCACAGGAGCGATCCCACATTCCCTTGGAAACATTTCCACTCTCCAAAATTTTTCTCTGTCTTCTAATAATTTGCAGGGAAGTATTTCAAGTCAATTGGGAAAATTGACAAGCTTATTTGCTTTCGGTGTCGAACTATTATCTTTCTTGTACAATTCCTTCAACACTTTACAATATCTCGTCCATCACCATATTTTCTGTTACAGACAATCAACTGACTGGTAGACTCTCAGAAAATATAGGCTTCACTCTTCCTAATTTGGGAATTTTCTATATCGGCATGAACAATTCTATGGAACTATTCCAGTTTCATTGTTCAATGCTTCCCAGCTTGAAATCATTGATGTCACTAACAACTTATTAGAAGGAAATGTTCCAAACAATTTAGGAGATTTGAATTTTCTTGCAGTGCTTAATTTAGAAGAAAATATTCTGGGAGATAATAAAACTCAAGATTTAAGTTTTCTAACATCCTTGACAAACTGTAGCAATCTAGAAGTCATAGCTTTTGATTATAACAATTTTGGCGGTGTATTACCTCTCTCTATAGGCAATTTGTCAAATAAATTGACTAAGCTATACATGGGAAGAAATCAACAATTTGGAAAAATTCCTGAAGAGGTCGGAAATTTTGTCAATTTGCAAATATTGGCCATGGAGGCAAACTACTTCTCTGGAAGCATACCTATAACTTTTGGGAAGCTCGTACAGCTGCAAATATTGGACTTAGATGCAAACCTACTATCAGGAGAAATCCCACCGTCCATCAGCAACATCACCTATCTATATGAGCTTGATTTATCAACAAATGCATTAGAAGGAAACATAACATCAACCATCCTGAAGTGCCAACATCTGCAAGCTCTTGACATTTCGCAAAATAAATTTACCGGGGACTTTCCGCAACAGATCAGTAGCCTTCCCTCTCTATCAACCATCCTTAACCTGTCAAAAAATTCATTCACCGGTGCGTTGCCCACTGATGTCGACAAAATGAAAAATATTAACAAAATAGATGTATCGGAGAATAAATTGTTAGGGGAAATTCCTATGGCATTAGGTGATTGTTTGATGCTAGAAAGCCTTCACTTGCAGGGTAACCTGTTCCATGGACCCATTCCCTCATCCTATGCTTCCTTAAGAGGCCTCCAACATTTAAACATGTCGAGGAACAACTTGTCAGGAAATATTCCGAAAGGGATAGAGCAGTTTATATTTCTGCAATTTTTGAATCTCTCTTTTAATAATCTGGAGGGTGAAGTACCAACAAAGGGAGTGTTTAGCAATCTGAGTGCAATTTCACTTGTTGGAAACACTAATCTTTGTGGAGGTATCCCAGAACTGAAGCTGCCGGCATGCCGTGTCAACCAAAAGAAAAATAGAAGGTCTCCTATTGCCATAATTCTTGCCAAAACCATAACTTCAATTGTGCTTTTTCTGATGGTGGTGTCAGCATATGTTTTCTATCTGCAGAAGTCAAGAAAGAATCCGTCTTTCAAGCCTTTTGTTATCAACAGACTTCCACAAATTTCATACCAGGAACTCCTGCAAGCAACAGGAGGATTCCACTCAAGCAACTTAATCGGACAAGGTAGTTATGGCTCGATGTATGGAGGAAGACTTGAGCAGCTGGGAGAAAAATTAATTACTGTGAAGGTACTAAACCTTCAACAACATGGAGCTACTAATATTAAGTATGCACCGACTCTCTTTCCATATCCTTCTAGAGTTAATTATTAGTCAATATTCTTAAATCTAGAATTATCCAATAAGTTCCTCCACCGCCAATCAAGATGCTTCTTCAAGCCTCCAAAGTTGAACAAGTTGTTTCCACCGCCA
>CATIWK010037245.1:0-21193 GCA_949634005.1 Mallotus japonicus | reverse complement strand
GTTTGAAATTTGAATTTTTCCTTATATCAAAATTTTCAACTCTGTGCAGATAAGATGACTTGTATGAATTTTTAGCCCATCAATATGGACGAATTAGCTCTTCCTGTCTTCATCAAAGTTGTAGAATTTTCTCTTAGCTTTGCAGATAAATTTGAATCATCTTAATTGGACTTCTACATCTCAAGATATTACTGAAATACTATGAGCTATGCAAACCAAAACGTCAAACTACTGTTAGACAGAGGTGCATGATTGAAGCCATAATTGGCTATTGGAAACGTTTGAATTTTCCTACCCTTTTTTCATAAAAGTTGTAGATATTTGTCTTATCTTTCCAGAGAATTTTGAATCACCACATTTGGACTTCTGTGGCTCAAGATATTTCTGAAACACTAACAGTTGTGCAATTTAAAATGGCAGCTGCATGTATTGACTTCGTCTTAAGATTTGCATGCCCAAATGAACTTGGATTTTGACAAGTAAGCCCAATTCAGAAAGCTTAAGATGTATACTTCAAATGTAAAGAAGATAACTTTCTCATTACTGGGCTCTAAGGATGTTAAAAGCCTTCTTGAATCTCAGAGGTCGAACCAGCCCAGTATATTCATACTTAATTTTAGCTTCCAATAGAGTCCTAACTTATACACACTTAAATAAAAAGATTAGTAACTTAAATTGATTATCAAAGATCAAAATTAGGAGTTTGATCATGCAAATGGTCAACATTTACTTTTTACTGAAAAAGAGAAAGAAAACTATGAGCCTGTTTTCCAGAAAACTGGAAAATAGAAATTGTTATTAGTCATGATATTTTATAAATTTAGAAAATTTGAAAATTATTTTTCAAAATTTTCAAATTATAAAAGGCTTTAGAAAACTTATAAAAGATGTTTTCTAAATTTTCCAATTAAATTTGAACATTTACTACAACATTTTCAACCACCATTTTCACCAAAATCTCCACCACCATCGCCACCACCACCACCACCACCACCACCTCCTCCTCCACCTCCGCGACCACCTCCATTAATTCTATTTATATAAATATACATGTGTGTTTATGAATGAGCATCGTTGAGTTCCAATTTGAATAGAAATTACACAAAACCAAGTTAAACCAAAAATATTAAGAAAAAATAAATTGAACCGATAAAAATTTAAAACCAAATCAAGCCGAATGAATAATTTCAATTTGGTTCAGTTTGATTTAAGCAATTTGGACCTTTTCAGACTTTTATAATTTTTTACTTAAGGAATTTTATAATTTTGTACTAATTTAATAATACTTAAGAGAATTTTTTTTATACTTAATTTATTTATTATTTTTAAAAACAAACAACCAAATCGATTATCCAAATCAAATTTAAATAACTTTGGTTTAAATACTTTTTAGCTTTATATAAGAGTTTTAAGTATTTAAAATTTTATTTTTTTCAAAAAAAATTTTAAAAATTGATATTATTGGTCTAGTTTGAAATATTAGTGTTTAACCATGCAAACCAAATCATGAAGACTTATATAAATTAATAATATTTTAAAAATTTAGTTCGATGCAGTTTAATCATATTTTTAGAATGAAAAGCGAACCGAACTAGAAATGATCATTAATCAAATTTTCTTTTCATATTTTTGTGTAATTTTTAAGAGAACTTTTATTTTTCTTAATAAAATTCAAATAAAACTTTACTTGTTGATCAATCAACCTATAAAGATACCTCTCGCACCAACTGATTATGGCAGTGCACCTGTAACTATACATAAAAGGTGCATCTATGCATGGGATTTATCATCTTGCAAGAATATTTGGTTTATTGGACTCATAATCTACAAAAATGCAAAATATTATTTGTCAAAAATCAATGGAGGGTGTCAATCCAATTAAGGCTGCCTACATGAACAAATGTATTAAACCATTGTGGCAAACCTTGCAAAATAAGCTTCCTGAACAACCCAGATTTTGGGTCATAACAAAATAGAGGTTGATGCTTGTGTTCTAGCAAGATATCCCCATTTTTAAGAAAGCATAAAACTCGAGCTTGTGATAAAGGGAAGTGTGGAAGATAGATGGATTGATCTGGATCTGGATTCAACTCTGAAGGGCTTAACGGCAACTGAACTCCTATGTTGAATTCCATTGTCCAAGATTCGTTTTTACCATATTCTTTCATCACCCATATGTGAAGACTTCTATAACTTTGAACAACTGCAGACAGACAACCTCGTAGAATTACCAGATGAGAACAGTCCCTGCCAAAGATCTCTCCATCAGGAGGACTCGGAACCTCTCGAAATTGTTCGTCTTCCAGGTCGAAGGAGATGAGCAAACGTTGTGACTGGTGTCCGTGCCAACAACCCAGCCAATGAAGTCTTCCATTGACCAGTACTTGAGATGGTTTTCCAAGAAGTTGGTAACATGTTTCCCCTTTGCTTCTCCAGGTTAAGCTTCCATTGCCAATACTCAAAACTTGAACCTCGGATTGTGGGGCTTCATTGTTGTTGTTTCTATAATAGATGACTCTGACCACCTTGTACTCCTTTGTCATTGCATGGAAACCAAATCCAAGTGCAACTTCTTGTTGGTTCGTGAATTCTCCAGGTGTCGGAAGCTCTATGTGATCTCTTGTAAAAGGATTGTATAGGTAACTTATGTCCTGGTGGAGTAGATCCTGCAAATACAATAACCCATTACAAGAACCCAACAGATTGAACTTAGTAACCATAGGCACATGAATTCTAGTCATGGTCTCAATATTTGTATGATCAGGAGTACAAAAATGCAGAGAGTAGAGACGTTTCTGGTATGGCAAGTCGCAGATCAAGAGGCATAGATTATCGTCGTCAGCCATCCGTGACGAATGCATACTAGCAAGAAGTGGGTGCTGTGTCAAGCTACGCCAAGATCTACACACCCTCTTAACATTCATTAAGGATGTCACTGGTAGTCTTGAAAATATGTCAAGGGCAATCTCGCATGGCAGGCTCTCCATTGTTGCCGGATGTTCTTGAATCTTTACTTTGTTTTCTTAACTTAATTGTGTGTTGCTAATCTTTGTTTATGACTGATTAGGGTCTAAGTTTAGATGATAACTAGACTTGGAAAATGGGATAAAGATGAAATTTTAAGATGCTTACGACATCATTGGAAAGTAACAGGCATTGGAAATCACAAAGAAATTATAATGGTTTTGTTATAAGGAAAAAGGACAGGAAGTTGTATAGAAAGATAATCAATTCAGTCTCAATTCCATAATGAATATAGATGATGCCATGAGAATATTGCTGTCACAATAATGCATAGGAGTCGGCTAATGTTTAAATTAGTTTTATACATATTTCAAGGAGAAAGACAATTATAAATTTAACATTTATTGGTGTTAAAAAATTACAATATTTACATTGAATATTTTAGTAATTTTAAATTATTTTAAGAATGTAATTTCATTTCTTGAATTTGTTTTTATTGTACCTTTCAGAGGGACCAAGTCTTCATTCTGATGATAACAATTGATTGATTTTAATATTTAAATTTGGAGTGTATATGTACATATAAACATTATAAAAAACATCCCAAGTCCAGTTAGGATGGCTAGGGTGTTTATTCTAAATAAACGAAAATATCATTCTTCCAATTCAAAAAGTTAAATTTTTGGGTTCAAAAATAAACTTCATTGATAAACTCTATAAAAAAAATCGACCAGTTATAAAAGTATACTTTATATTTTTCTACTAGATTATCCACACGATAATAGGAAAAAAAATCTAGTGTCTAGAAAAAAAATAAGTACTCCTAAATTAATTGACCATTTATGAAATGAAAATACATGAATTAAAACTGTGCAGAAGTAACACAGTTCAATAACACATTTACAAGTTCAACTCAATGCACAATTTATTGAAATAAGAAATACAAATTACCCAATTACAACGAAAGAAAACAGTACATAGTAGACCGAAAAATCTTAGAAACGTATAAACAATATACATCAAAAAAGGGTGTCAATCCCATCAAGATTACCCACATGAATAACTGCTTCAAACCAATCTGGCATCCCTGGTACTGTGACATCCTTAAATTTTCCACATCTTGGGTCATAACAAGCCAAAGCTCTACGCCGGTGCTCCAGCAAAATCTCACCATTTTTTAGGCTACATAGTATTCTTGTAAATGCCCTCTTATAAAATTTTGAATCTCTGAAGGAAATGTCTTTTGGTTCTAGTCCTTTTGGCAAATAAACACCAATGCTAAAATCTTTGATCCAAGACTCCTTCACATTATAATCCTTCATAGTCCATACCTCAAACGCCCCATAATTCCCATAAAAAGCAGCAGAAAGACATTCCCTTATGGTCACCAACATGTACCCACCACGCCACTCTGTGCTAGCAGAATCTGGCCTTGGCACCTCTCTAAATTGCTCATCTTCCAAGTCAAATGAAATGAGTTCACGGCCTGGTCTATATCTTAGTGGCCAATTGACCCAATGAAGTCGTCCATTAAGAAGAACTTGTGATGTTGATTGAATTGGATAATAAGGTATTTCTCCTAAACTTCTCCAACTCATGGAGCTCGCTACTGTTAGGACTTGAACTTCTGAACGACAACGGAACCAATTACGAACTCTATTGTTTTGTCTTCTGATGGATGAAAACTTTAGAACTTTATAATCCTTTGTGACTGCATGGTAACCAAATCCAAGCACTGTAAACACCTCCGAAGGTAGAGTGGAGATGGGCAGCTCCATATTGGAGCTAGTGAAAGGATTGTACATATAGAATGCATTTTTATGTAAAGCATCGCATAAGCACAGCCAACCATTACAAGAACCCACAACTTCAAATTCAGGCATCGTGGGTACAGGAATTTTCTTGACCACGCCAACCTGTGTGTTGTTGCTGTGAGGATACAAGTATAAAGCACAGAGTTGGTTTTTTATGGGATGGTCGTTGTGTAGGATGAGACATGGATTATTTTCAGTTTTACGGCTAAAATGGAGATCTATAAGAAGCGGGTCTTGTGATAAGCTGCGCCATGATTGACATACAAGCTTGATGTTGAGTAAAGATGGCGTGGGTAGTCTTGAAAGTATGTCGATCACAATCTCTCTCGGAAGACTCTGTATGGTGCCTGCCTCTGTACCTTTCTTCATTTGTGTTTCCTTGTTCTTTTGTAAAGATAAGAAGAAAGTGAAGCTTCAGTGGGGTTATAAATCCTAGCCTACTCTCACATTTGATAGCCAGTTTTATAATATATATATTTAAACTATTATATTTAGTCAATAAACTAAAAAAAAAAAAAAGGAATTCTAAAGTGCCGACTTTAAAATTTTCCATCATCAATTTGTCGATTCTATATCCATCGATGGTACAAATCTAGGTATTACTAGTAATACATTTGAAGTAAATAAATATTTTTAACTTGTAAATAAGCATAGTATTCCATCTCTTAAAAAAATCTGTCATGCTGAGTATAAAATATTTAAAATATATATAATTTATTTCATATTATATATGATATATTTAAAATATTTATTTTTCTTATGCCAAGTAGATTTGGCTATGAGCCAATTTGGATTCGAAACTGAATCCAAAAAGTCTGATTAAAACTAAAATCAAAACCAGTCAAATTTGGAATTAATCGCAAACCAGCCCAGAACCAGAGGAACCAATTTAGGACTGATGAACTAGTTTATGCATAATTTAAAATTACGAATGATTATTACAACAAATAATTATTGCGATTACGATATATGATAGGCATACTGCCAATAACATTTTTAGCGTAATTAAAAATATTTTAGAAGAAGATGAATTAATAATTTTTTTTTTATTTTTTTAATAATGCAATTGCAAATACCGCATCAATTAATGATATGTAAACTCTTTTTCAATCTAATATTAGAGGTAAATTCTTTTTATGTTAGATATGCATATCATATTTTCAATTTATGCGCACAAGACGGTTTAAGATTTTTAGATGTGCTCCTATCTCCTATTAAAAAAGCAATTTCATTTTTATGATCACATCCATAAGTTATGAAATCATGGGAAAACCATATAAGTGACCTCCTAGCTAGAGAAGAGCAACATGAGCTATATTCAAGAAAGTTATGGATTGGAATCAAAGATTGGATGGACATCCGAAATGGAGAGGAAATGAGAAAGGACAAGGCTAGCTCACGAAAGAAAGCTTTGCAACTATGCTATATATTGATATTGCAACTATGCTAAAAAGTGCACATCAACTTTCTATATATGTGGATTTTAGAGTCGCACTGATCAACAGGAAGAGCTCAAATTAGTAGACGGAAAAGAATATGCAAAAGCTTTCACAGACAAAAAAAATTTCAAGAGATGTTTCAACTCGTTGAAATTACTAAATGTCTCATATGGATATAGAGATTTATTGTGCACATTTAATTCCAATAATGTATCATAAATTAATTTATATCCACAAAGTTGGAAAATTTGTACTAACCTTTTAGATATTTTAAAAATTTTTAATGATACAACATATGTTTTAAGTAGTGTTTATTATTATACATCTCATTTATTTTTAATTGAATGCATTAATATTGTTAGTGCATTGCAAAAATATGAAAATGATATTGTTTAAGTAAATCAATTTTATTAATGAAATTAAAATGGTTAAATTATTTTAAATTTATTCTATAAATTAATCTTATTGCATATGTTTTTGATTTTAGATGTAAATATAAATGGCTTAAATGATTATTTAAGTGTATATTATGAATGTTTAGGTCTTATAGATGATGGTGAAATTGATATTGATTTAATAATTAATAATATTAGAATGATAATATTATTTACTTAATGAATATAAAGATTATGCTAATATTTGTACTTTTAGTTTTACATCTTATAGTTGTTCTATTTTTTTTCTTTTCCTACTAGTCAAGTTAAACATGAACAAATAAAGATTAGTATAGGTGATCGTGTATTTATGTAAATACATAAAAGACCTCAAGGATCATCCATTTCATCTTCTGACATTTATCTAACAACTACTTTTAAGTTCG
This sequence comes from Mallotus japonicus, assembly GCA_949634005.1. NCBI lineage: Eukaryota > Viridiplantae > Streptophyta > Magnoliopsida > Malpighiales > Euphorbiaceae > Mallotus > Mallotus japonicus. Next base: position 14,156 of record CATIWK010037245.1, on the reverse strand, counting down.
GTGATAGCAAAACATGTAAAGAACTTTCCTTTCTCAAGTGGTGGAGTAGACATCAAAGTAGATTTCTAATTCTTGCACAAATTGCTAAATAATTTTTTTTCAAATATAGTATCAACTGTTATCATTAAACAAGCATATAGTGCGGGAAGAAGTAATTTGGATGAAATCCGATCTTTAACAGGACATGAAGCATTCATTCAAGCCTTGAAGACTGCGCACGACTATGTGAATGTGTGGCACGACTGTGCTTGATTGTGGACAAAATAGGGTCAACAGTCAAGGCTAAAACACGGCTGTGTGCCTTCTCTCACACGATTGTATTTGAGAGCAGTTTCTTTAGCATAAGATGCACACAATAGTGTGTCTATTTATACACAGTTGTGCATGATGGACAATTAAAGATTACGTATTTTTGGACTTTCTTATTTTATTATCTGGGATATTTATTTTATTCCTATTTTATTCTTATTATCCCTAAGGTATAAATATTTGTTTTAGGGTTTGTTTAAGATGGCTGTTCATTTATATAAATCAAATTAATGCTTTTGCTTTACTTATTCTGTAGATTGATAATTGGTCTCTAGATTGAGATGTGTTTATTCTTGTTAACCAATTATATGTTGATCAATCGTGCTATAGGCTGTGTTAGAATTGGAAATCTATTTTGATGTCTAAGAGTGAGTTTTTCCCTATCGCTGGCTAATACTGGTGCTATTGGTGGCAAGCAATCCTAAGACGGTGATCAGGGATTCCATGCTACTTGGAGAGTAATTGATGGGCACTAATAGTCAGTCCAAAATATGACTCAGTTGTTAGAAATAATACAAACCCAATTACAAATATTATTAACGATTAATGGATAAAGGTATAACATTGATGATGAAGAACAAAACAGAGGAGTTGGCCCCGTTAGAGCTGTTGTTAATTCCATCCCTAATGTACAAAATCAGAGAAGGCTAGTCACGATGTTTGATGACACTTCGAATGAAGAGGCCGAGTTTGGCAAAGTTTCATTTCTATGTGGTAGATAGAGAGGTAGAAGATAGTGGCAACCAAACTACAGAGGCGATGATGAGTATAAACTAAAGGTAAATATCCCTAACTTCAGTTGTGATCTTGATATTGAGAGGATTTTAGATTGGTTGACTGAAGTGAATAGATTCTTTAAGTATGTTGAGTTATCTGAGGATGGGAAGGTTAAATTTGTTGCTTACAATTGGAAAGATGGAGCATCAATATGGTGGGTTAGTTTTAGAGAGACGAGGATGAGAGAGCGCATAGTTCAGTGCAAACTTGGCATAGGATAAAGCAATTATTGCAAGGTAGATTTTTGCCTTTGGACTATGAGCAATATATTTTTTATGCTTATCAAAAATATATACAAGGTAGTAGGAGTGTGAATGGTTATACTGTTGAATTTTTTAGGTTAGTAGAGAGGAATCAATTATTAGAAAGAGAGAACCAATAGGTAGCGAAATATTTGAGTGAATTAAAGCTGACTATTAGAGATAAAATTATGGTTTAGATGGTTTTCAGTGTGCAAAAGGCTAGAAATTTAGCCATAATAGCTGAACTACTCATACATGAGCAAACCCGTAGTACTAATTATAAAAGATATGGAGGCATGGAAAATAAGGCTCTGGGTGACAAAGGAAAAGCACCTCTAGTTGTATCTAATACGGTAGAGACTGCTAATATTGGTGCAAGAAAAGGGAAAGATGTAGCAATAAAAGGAGGTAAAGGTAATACTTACATGCATGCCAAAAATAATAATCCTTATACAAAACCTTTTAATGGTAAGTGCTATAGATGTGGAGAGGTTAGCTACTGTTCTAATAAGTTTCCTAAACGGATGGTAATGAATGTAGTTGAGAAAAATAATGATGTTATGGAGGATGAGGTGTCCAGACCCGATGGGGATGATGCGTGACATACAGATAGATTTGATTCCTAGTGCTTCTCTTCCTGATTTGCCTCATTATAGGATGAGTTTCAAAGAGAATGAGATATTGAAAGAGAAGGTAAAAGAGTAGTTGAGTAAGGGGCATATCTAGGCTAGCTTGAGCCCATGTACATTTCTGGCTTTGTTGTTGGCTAAAAAGGATGGGAGTTAGCAAATGTATGTTGATAATAGGGCGATCAACAAAATCACCAATTGATACAGATTTCTTATCCCAAGGTTGGATGATATGCTTGATTAGTTGAGTGGAGTAGTTGTGTTTAGCAATATTAACTTGAGGAGTGACTTTCATAATATCAGAATCCGTCTAGTGATGAGTGAATATGACATTTAAAATAAGAGTTGGATTGTATGAATAGTTAGTTATGTCTTTTAGGCTAACTAATGCTCCTAATACTTTCATTTGACTTATGAATCAGGTATTACGACCTTTCTTAGGTAAATTTGTAGTTGTTTATTTTGATGATATTTTGATTTATAATAATCTAGAGAGGAACATATAGGAGACTTTAGGGAAGTGTTTAAGGTGTTGAGGGAAAATAAATTATATGTAAACTTAGAAAAATATTTTTTCATAACAGATAATTTATGGTTTCTTAGCTCTATATTGAGTAGTAAGGGTATAAAAGTATATGAAAATAAAGTGAAGTCTATTAGGCAATGACCTACCCAAAGAATGTGAGTGATGTAAGGAACTTTCATGGGTTAGCAACATTTTATAGAAGATTCATTAAAAAGTTTAGTAGTATTGTAGCACCTATTACTGAATGTTTGAAGAATGAGAGGTTCTAATAGAGTAAAAAGTTAGAGAGTAGTTTTGCTTTGGTCAAAGACAAGTTGAGCACAATGTCTATCTTAGCATTACTAGATTTTGAGAAGTTGTTTGAACTGGAGTGTGATGCTAGTGGAGTAGGTATAGACTTATCCTAAGAAAAGAGGTCGGTAGCTTTCTTTAGTGAGAAATTATGAAGCTAGGTGCAAATGGGCTACCTATGATAAAGAATTTTATGCTATTATGAGGGCTTTCAAAACTTGGAACATTATCTAATAGCCAAGGAGTTTATACTCTATACTGATCATCAAGCCCTGAAGTCCTTGAGCACGCAGAAGCAGATTAGGAGTTATATGCATGTTAGTTGGTTCATTTATATACAGAAATTTTCTTATAAGTTTTGTTCATAAGTCAGGGCACCAAAATAAGGTAGCAGAAGCATTGAGTCAGCGAGTGGCTTTGATAAGAACCTTGGATTAGGAGATAATGGCTTTTGAGATATTTAAGGAGTTCTATGAAAAAGAGGATGATTTTAAACAAACATGGGCCAGTTGTATGAGTAAGCAACCATGTGATGATTTTTATATACAAGATGGTTTTCTCATGAAGAGCAAGCATCTTTGTCTTCCTTGTACGACTCTTCATGAAAAGGTCATTAGCAATTTATATGGAGGAGGCTTGGTGGGATATCTTAGAAGAGACAAAATCATTAAAGCTGTAAAAAGTGATACTATTAGCCTGGATTGAGGATGGGTGTGATAAACATTATGTCTAAGTGCTGTGTGTGTCACACGACAAAATGGCAAATATATAATATAGGGTTGTACATGCCAATACTAGTTCCTAATGCTATTTGGAAAGATCTATCTATGGACTTCGAGTTGGGTTCGTCGTGAACTAATAAGGTGTGGATTTTATGTTTGTTGTGGTTGATAAGTATTCCAAAACGACATATTTCTTGCCATATAAAAAGATTGCAGATACATCTTCTACAACCAAACTATTTTTAGGGAGGTTATGAGGTTGCATGGAGTGCTAAAGACCATCACAACTGATCATGACACTAAGTTCCTTAGTCATTTTTGGATGACTCTTTAGAGGCTATTAGACTTATTGTTGAACTTCGATACTACAACACATCCATAGACAGATTAGCAGATGGAGGTGGTTAACAGGATCTTGGGTAATCTTATTTGAGTATTTTCATGGATAGAACAAAGCAATGGAAGTTTGCCATAGCACAAGCGGAGTTTGCCATAGCACAAGCGGAGTTTGCCTATAACAATGACATTCATAGTGTGATAGGTAGATCTTTATTTTTCATTGTCTATATAAAATGTCATATTCATTCTTTAGATTTGGTAAAGCTTCAAAAGGTACCTGGTCTTAGTGTGGCAACTGGTGATTTGGCAAAGCAAGTGCAAGAGGTGCAAATAAATGTTAAGAACAAGCTAGAAAAGGCTAATGCAAAGTACAAGATGAAGGCAAACAAGCATAGACAGTTTAATGTGTTTGATGTTGTAGATGAAGTAACAGTGTTCATTAGTAAGGCTCGAATGAAAGGTGGCCATAAAGAACTTCAATAAAGGAAGTATGGACTGTATCAGATTGTTAGAAAGATCAACAATCATGCATATGTAGCTAATTTAACAAGTTGGATGGGAATTTAGAAGACTTTCAATGTTGTTGATCTTACCTTGTTGCAACCAAATATGAGTCTAGGATATCCTGAAGGTAACTTGAGAACGAGTACTTTACAGGTGGAGGTAACTGACGCAAAGCATTCATTTAAGCCTTGAAGACTGTGTACAGTTGTGGGGATATGTGGCACGACTATGCCTAATTGTGGGCAAAGCAAGGTCGATAATCAAGGCTTAGACATGAATGTATGCCTTCTCTCACATGGTTATGCTTGAGAGCAATGTCTTTAGCATCAGTTGCACGTGACTGTGCATCTATTCGCACACGGCCGTGCATGACAAGCAATTAAAGATTATGTGTTTTTAGGTTTTCTTATTTTCTTATTTTATATATTTTATTTCTATTTTGTCCTTATTATCCCTATGGTATAAATAATTGTTTTAGGGTTTATTTAAGAAGACTATTCACTTTTGTTAATCAAATTAAAGTTTTTGCTTTAGTTATTCTTTGGATTGAGAATTGGTCTCTGAACTTAGACGTGTTTATTCTTGTTGATCAATCATGTGTTGATCAATCACACTGCATGTTGCGTCACAATGGCTCCCTAATTGTTGGAGGTACAAATACATTTATAATTAGACTAAAGCGGCATTAAAGAAATACGAATTTGAGAGAGAAGAAAATGAAGATTTATTTGACTTCACAACCAAAGGAGAAACTTCAACTTATGCGGTATGTAGTGACTAAATTAAAAATGTAAAGGGGTAAATTATTTTAAAAACAAAAGTAAGAAAACCTCGTAGACTTTGATTTCTCCAACCTAAAGAGGATATGTGGAAAACTTAATTTTTGGTAAGAGAATTAAGTTCAAGCACTTTAATTTTTTACTATTTTATTTTTCTATTTTAACTTTTTAATTTAAACTCTTTAACTTTTTTTTTTATTTTCAACCTAACATACAAATGGTAAACTAATTTAATATATTTATTTTATTTTTATTTTTAATTCAAACTCTTTGAATTTTTTTTTCAAATGAATTACAATTTTTATTTTCTATATTTAATTTTTAATTTAAACCTTATTAAATTAATTATTAATTTAATTTTTAATTTTTATTTCAATTTTAAAGTCATTTATTTATAATTTAAAGTAATTTAATTTAATTTTGTAAGATGAGTATAATTTTTTTTAATTTTCAAGTAATATTATAAAATAAAAATATTATTAAAAATTTCAACCGGCTGAATCATGAAGCAACCGGTTCCAAACCGGCTTGCAATTCCTGAACCGTGGACGAGACTAATGACAGGCTTTGCCGGCTTAAATTAAAAAAATATGTATAAAGTTTTTTGGTCGCTTTCATAAGGACTTATTTAAAGTAATATTGGCTGCCTTGTCGATTACAATGGCCAAATTAATTTTCTTGTAGTTGCCAAACTATTTGAAAGGTGCAAGGTAAAAATATAGTTACGGGATCACCTAGTAGATGAATATTAATTAAAAAAAACTTTTGTTTTATACTAAACAATGATGTTGATAATATATATATATATATATATATATATATACACACACACACTAAGGGGTAAATTGTATAAATAATCACTAAAATTGATTATAATTTAATTACAAGAATTTAATTTGTATTATTTATTTATTAAATTTTTATTTAGATTTTTCGAGTAATCTGTATAATAATTTTTTTTTCATATTTTAAGATAATATATAAATAAGTCCATATTTTATATATTTATATAGAAATTAAATAGAAAAATTAAAAACTATCTTGAGGGATAAACACTTTATTCTTGAAATAACATAAAATGTTTGTATATTATATAATAAATTATAAATTAATAAAATGTTTCTATATTATGTTATATTTAAATAATTTATTCCTATAATTTAGGGAGGAGATTTAGATTTTTTGAGTAATCTGTATAATATTTTTTTTTTCATATTTTAAGATAATATATAAATAAGTTCATATTTTATATATTTATATAGAAATTAAATAGAAACATTAAAAACTATCTTGAGGGATAAACACTTTATTCTTGAAATAACATAAAATGTTTGTATATTATATAATAAATTATAAATTAATAAAATATTTCTATATTATGTTATATTTAAATAATTTATTCCTATAATTTAGGGAGGAGTTATTTATATGTAATCTTTAATGGGCAGTGCATGACTGTGTGCTTTTGGAGACATGACTATACCTGAAACTGTATATCTCAGAGTTGAAAATCTAGAAGTAGGCATGACTGTGTGCTTTCTTTCACACAACTGTGCTAGAGATCAAGTTTTTGGGCATTAGATGCACATTGTCGTACCTATATTCGCTTATATGGCCGTGTGCCATGAACAATTAAAGGTTACGTGTTTTGGGTTTTCCTTATTTTATTATTTAGGATATTTATTTTATTCCTATTTTATCCTTATTATCCCTAGGGCATAAAAAATTGTTTTAGGATTTGTTTAAAATGGCATTTCATTTTTACAAATTGAAGCTTTTAGCTTATTTTTCTCTGAATTAAGAAGTTTGTCTCTGGATTGAGACTAATTTATTTTCAATAATCAATCATATATTGATTATTCACGCTACTCACTGCATCATGTAGTATTAAAGTGGGAAAATTTTCCCAATCAATATCTAATACTGGAGCTAGTGGTGGCAACAAATCCTAAAATGGTGATTGGAGATTGCAGGATATTTAGAGGAGCACTCTAAGGGCAACAACAGTCAACCCAAAACGTAACACAACAGCTGGAAGCATTACAAGTCCACATGCAAGCATTATTGAGTAATACTAGACAAAGGAACAAGAATAATGATGAAGAACAAGGTAGAGGAGTTACCCTACTAGACCTATTGTTAATGCCATCCTTAATATACAATATCAAAGGAGGCCAACCTTGGGATTTAATGACACTTCGGATGAGAAGGCCAACTTTGGTGAAGTAGAATTTCCACCTGGTAGACAGAGAGGTGGAAAACAATGGCAACTGAACCACAGAGGGGATGATGAGTAAAAAATAAAGGTAAATATTCCTAACTTCAGTGGTGATCTTAATATTGAGGGAGTTTTTAAATTGGTTGATTGAAGTAGATAGATTCTTTGAGTATATTGAGTTGCCCGAGGATAGAAAGGTTAAATTTGTTACTTATAGGTTGAAAGGGGGAGCATAAGTATGGTGGGGTATGTTTATAGAGATAAGGATGAGAGAGATGTGTGGTATGATGCAATCTTGGTGTAGGATGAATTAATTATTGTAAGGTAGATTTATGCCTTTGGTCTATGATTCTGTGTGCATTATATTTTTATGCTTATTAAAGACATACACATGTAGTAGGAGAGTGAGTTAATATACTGCTAAGTTTTTAATGTTAGCAGAGAGAAATAAATTGTCAAAAAGTGAAAACCAACATGTCATAAGGTATTTGAATGGGTTAAAGTCCACTATTAGAGACAAGATTGAGGTTTAGATGGTTTTCAGTGTATAGGAGGCTAGAAATACATGAAAGTCAAGTTAGTCATAGAGGAGGAAACCCATAGTTCTAATTGTAAAAGATTTGGTGAAATAAATGGTAAAGCTCTAGGTGACAAGGAAAAGATACCTCAAATTGAATCTAGTAATGTATGACCTGCTGATGATAGTGTACAACAAGGAAAAAGTGTAGTTGTGAAAAGAAATAAAGGTAACACTTCAAATTTTGTCAAAAATAATAACCCTTATGCTAAATAATTTTGTGTTAAGTATTACATATGTAGTGAGGTTAGGCATCGCTCTAATAAGTATCCAAAGAGGAAGACAGTGAATGTGGTAGAGAAGAGTGATGACGTTGTTAAAGATAAAGTGTGTGGACCAGATGGGGAAGATGATGATTTTGAAGATTATGAGCATGGTAAGTATACATGTGTGTTGAGGAAGTTTATGTTTTTTAACACCATGAGGATGATACTCAGCGCGATAAGCTTTTTTGCACTATATGTATAGTGCACAAGAGTTTGTTTGATCTTATTATTGATAGCGAGAGTCAATAGAATATTGTAGGTAGAGATGTTATAAAAAGACTACATATGATAATAGAGACACCTCTTAATCCATACACTGTTAGATGTATTAAAGAGGTTGGTGGCAATCGGGATACTGAATGTTACAAGGTACATTTCCTCATTAGCAGGTACAGTGATGAAGTGTATTGTGATGTAATGGACATGGATGTTTGTCATATTATACTTGGGGTCTTTAGCATTATGATGTGGATGCTAAACACTCGGGTAGGAGTAACATGTATTAGTTAGAGAAGGATGAGGTCAGAAATACACTAGTTTCATTAGTTAGGAAAAACCAACCCAAGACTTTTACATGCAGAGGGCAGGAAATTTGAAATTGTTGAGCAAGAACCATCCACATTTGCAAGAGACGGTAATAAGACACGTGAAGTTTGCTTGTTGATTGTAAAGGAAGGGGATGATAGTATAGATTTAGTCAGAAGTCAACTTTTAAAGGAGGTGTAGAATTTACATGGAGATGCGTTAGCTAAACACTTTGAAAGGGATGGACCAAAGTTAGGTGTTATCATCAAAGCACAAACAAAGTCTATATCTAACAACATTGTTCATTGTGCAACATGTTTTAGTGTAGCAGCTGGTGACTTCGCAAAATAAGTCTAAGAGGCACAAGAGGATATCAAGAGCATGCTAGAAAAAACTAATGTCAAGTGCAAGATGAAAATAGACAAGTATGAGCAGTTCAAGGTGTTTGACTTGGAGATGAGGCAGCAGCTTTGCCAAATTGAATGGGAATCTCGAAGACCTTCAATATTGCATATCTTATTTTGTTTCAGTCAGATATGACACTCAAATATTTAGAAAGTAACTTGAGGATGAGTTCTGTGTAAGTGGAGGTGACTGACATGGAGCATCCATGCCTTCAAAGAGCAGTGCTCGGCTATGTGTCTTTGGAGAGAAGGCTATGCCTAAAGCTGCTCATCTTAGAGTTGAAAATCTAGAAATGGAAATGGTTGTGAGTGAGAGCGAGTTTTTGGGCATCAAATGCACATGGTCATGCATTTATTTGCACACGGGCATGCGCCATGAACAATTAAAGTCTGTGTTTTTGGGTTTTTCTTATTTTATTCTTTGGAATATTTATTATATTCCTATTTTATCCTTATCATCCCTAAAGTATGAATAATTATTTTAGGATTAGTTTAAGATAATTTTTCACTTTTATTAATCAAATTGAAGCTTTTAGCTTATTAATCTATGAATTGAGAAGTTTGTCTATGAATTGAGACTGATTTATTTTTAATAATCAATCGTGTATATACACTGTATCAAGTATCGTGGGTATAGGAACCTGTGAGTTGCTGCTGCGAGGATACAGGTATTAAAGCATAGAGCTGCTTTTTTATGGAATGGTCATTGTGGAGGATGAGACATGGATTACTTTCAGCTTTACGACTAAAATGGAGATTGAAAAGAATTGTAGGTCTTGTGGTAAGCTGCGCCACGATTGACATATAAGCTTGATGTTGAGTAAAGATGGTGCGAGTAGTCTTGAAAGTATGTCGCTCACAATCTCTCTTGGAAGACTCTGTATAGTGCCTCTCTCTTGACCTTTCTTCATTCGTGTTTCCATGTCCTTTTGTAATGATAATAAGGAAGTGAAGCTTCAGTAGATTTTAGAAACTCTTGCCTACTTAGGCAGATTTCTGATCTGTATTTCAAGTGTTTTTTTTTTTATTTAACTAATAAAAAAATATATATTTTCTGTGTCATAAATTTAGCTATTATGTGTAATGAACTAGACAAAAAATTTTCGCTTATAAATAAACATATAGTAGTCCCACAAAAAATTTTCGCTTTATATATATATATATATATATAAAGGTCCGAAGTAAAAAATAAGTTAACGGATCACCTAGTAGATAAAGATTAATTAAACCCAAAAGAAAAACTTTTGTTTTATACTAAACAATGATGTTGATATATAAAGAGACATCAAATTTTGAAACAATTCATATATAGGCATTTACATATCTAATGAATCTGGACAATTTTTTATTATATTTAAGATGGCTGAATATCATACATGAACAAATTTTAAACACCCCACGAATGTCCAAAAATATTGCATCGATTTTTCCTTGGAAACCATGACTATAGTTATGTTTAATTTTTTAATGCACAACCCTGCATGATCAGTATAAGTGCAATATGTTTTTGTACCGTGTTCCAGTGAAATCATACGAGTTAATTAATTTTTTTCATGTCTTTTTGCATATTATAAAGAATGAGTATAATTATTGTAAAAACAAAAAAAAAATTAAAATCTGTTGCATTCTTAACAACATTGATATAATTGACTTATACTACACACTTCTATTCTAAATTATTATTCTAAATTGAATTGTGACAAAATACACTTTTTAACAAAATGATAATAATTTTATAAAAATGCGTCATATAATTCAAACACACATTTGACAATCAATATTCATAATAATATAAAAAAAATATTAGAAAATCTTTATCCTAATACAATTATTGCAGAATACATGCCATTTTAGTGAGTTCCATATTCTTGGATTCGTTGAATTGTACTCTAATTACTTCAAGAAAATAAGCCTCCACCTGTATCTAGAAACTGTTAATATTGCCCCCATGATGAACTGCTTCAAACAAATTTGGCATTCCAGAAATTGTAACATCCTTAAACGTGCCATCTTTTGGGTCATAAGCAATTAAAGCTCTACATTTGTACTGCAACAACACCTCACCATTTTTCAGACTACATATTGCTCGAGTAAATGACCTTCTATATAACTTGGAAATTTTGAACTCAGGATCCACATCTTGTTGATCAAGTTCCTTAGGCAAGTGACTGCTAATGCTAAATTCTTTTGTCCAAGACTCCTGCACACCATACTCCTTCATAATCCAAATCTCTACCGAACCGCAGTCAAGATTACACACTACAGAAAGGCACCCTTTTATGACCCCCAAGTTAAGTTTATAATAAACGAATCCATGCCTTTCAAATCCAGAAGAATTCGGATTCGATACCACTCGGAACTTCTCAGATTCCAAATCAAAAGAATTGATTGTAGGACAACGTGGCCGATGAGTCGGTCGAAAAATCCAGTGAAGTCTTCCACTAACAATAATCTGGGATGGCGATTGAATTGGACGATAAAATATATCTCCTAAACTTCTCCAAGTGGAACTACCAACATTCAAGATTTGAACCGTTGATCGCGAAATGAACCCACAAATTCTATGGCCTCTGGCATAATTCCCTGTTCCGTAAGAAATCTTAAGCACTTTATACACATTTGTCGCTGAGCAGAAACCAAATCCTAACACTCTCCATATGCCCATATTGTTCGTGGAATTAGGCAGCCCCATGCAGTTTCTGGTGAAAGGATTGTACAAATAGACTGTACTATTATCCTGAGAAGAACTAGACAAGCAAAGCCAACCATTACAAGAACCTGAGATTTCGAACTTGGACATTGTAGAAGGAACATCAATCTTTTTAACTATCCCAACGTTGTTGTTGTTGCTGTGAGGATAGAAGTGTAAAGTATATAGTTGGTTTTGAATGGGATGGTCGCCTTGCAAGATAAGACACGGATTATTGTCAGGGCTGCGGGTAAAATGGAGATCAATAAGAAGTGGGTCTTGTACAAGATTATGCCACGATCGACATACAAGTTTAACATTGAGCAAGGATGATGTGGGTAGTCTTGAAAGTATATCAAGTACAAGCTCTCGTGGAAGCCTCTCCATGGTGGTTGCTGCTGGCTTGCCTTCTTCAATTTGATCGTGTTTTGTGGTAGGAGTTTGTAAGGTAGAAGATAAATAAAAGGAGGAAATGTGTGGAAAAAGACAAGACCATAAAAGAAAATTCAGCTGGTATATAACCCTTTGTATTTTTGGATTCTTTATTAATAAGAACAATAAGTACGATTAATCTAATGAAACAACAATTTGTTTTCATTGATTTTTTATTAAAAAGCTTCGTTTACGTCGTTCTTGATTGTTTGATAGTATGAAATGTTATAGTTTTAGTATTTCTTTATTACGAACTTTATTTATTATATTACACGGTAATTTATACATTTCTTTGGAAACTCATTTAGCATGAGCATATATATATATATATATATAGGAGATTCTTGCCTACATATAGTAACCAAGTGATTTACACTTGATAATTAAAAATGAGACACATATCTCTTTATTACAAATCTCATCATTGAGTGTAATACACCTAGTGTAAACAAAAATTTACCACACATACATATATATATACATATATATATATAAGCAATTCTTTTATTTTATTAAAATCGGTGGAAAAAACCACCTGAGCAAAAATTCAAGTAATAAAAAAACTCCTCCTTAAACTAAACAAAGAGTAAGGTATAACCAAAAAAAAAAAAATCAGCACCACATCACTAACAACACACAAGGCCCTCACCCTACCAACATAACCAGCACAAATCTAACACAACAACCAACAAGAGCAAGCCAAAAAATGACCAAACCACTAAACACAACCTCAAACCCAACAACTATCTTATAGAAACAACATTTGAACAAACTAAGCACAATGAACAAAAGCTCAACATGCATTATTTTGTCTAGGAAGTTTCAACAAAGTTAAAACAATTGTAGTCTCATAATGTGGACAAAGAGCATAGGACCATGATCAAGGACAGCACGCATGACAATTGCAACAAGAGAAGCTAAGCTATAGCAATATGAATAAAGTATAGTAGAGCCAAAAATAATAATAATAACAACAACACCGAACCAAGGAATAAAAATAATCCCAACATAAATAGTAAGACGACAAACAAAGAATGCGTTCCTTGTGTTCACAACAATAAGCAAAGCAGAGAGAAAAAAAAACAAAAAAAAAAAGTAACCAAACAACTATCAACCACCACTTATTAGCAAGCATTACTCCTTAAACGATGATGAGATCAAGACTTGATACATCGCGCTGATTGAAGTAGATTAGTCGCAATATAAATAGAAGGGGAAAGAGCACTCAACCAAGCAGCAGCTTGAAAGAAAATCATCTTTTGTAATTTAAACTTTGAAAAAGAGGTTCTTAAAAAATAATCTCATTCTTGTGAAGCTAAATAGATCACTTTATTGCATAAAACAAAGAAGAACAAAATTGGCACTGCATAAATTCGTCTACAAGACATTTCCACTGTTGAAAACAAACAACTAAGGATGACATAATTACAAAGTCCACACCCCCAGCATTTTCAAAGAGATTACCAAACTTTTCAATTATAAGCACATAATAATAAAATATGATTTGTCGTCTCTCCATATCTACTACAAAAAGCACATATATTAGCAGCAAAAGGACAAAGGCCAATAGAAAATAACTAATCCATGCTAATAATTAAAATCATCATTAAACATACTAATTAACTATAAATTTACCAAAAATCAATTTAAACTCAAATTATATAATTTTTCTAAAATTCATATTTTTCACATATAACTACCAAAAATTATAATAAATTATTTATAACTAATTTTACAAAATTTCCTTTACAAACATTACTCCAAATAATATATAGTATTTACTAACAATATCAAACCTAGATTAAACTCAAATAAACACAAATTAAATTTAAATAAATCTCAAGCTAATAAACACATAAATTAACACAATAACAACTGATTTAACCCAAATCAACTCAAAATCCACCAAAACTAAAAATAAAACTAC
>CATIWK010037244.1:0-15561 GCA_949634005.1 Mallotus japonicus | reverse complement strand
TTAGAGGAGCCTTTATTTAATTTTATTAAACATGATTTGAAAAGTGTAGAAGAGTAAGCTTTAGTATCCATCTCGGGCTATGTGAGACGAGATGAGATACTAATCGTCCACCTCGGGCTACGTGAGACGGGGTGTGACAATTGTACTCGTCAAAAAGGCCAATGGAAAGCATAGAATGTGTGTTGACTACACCGATTTAAACAAAGCATGCCCAAAGATAGCTACCCCTTACCAATAATTAATCAGTTGGTAGACTCAACAGCTTGTCACAGTTTATATAGTTTCATTGATGCAGCCCAAGGATATCATCAGATCCTCATGAAAAGAAGAGGATCAGGAGAAAACATCCTTAATCACACACGAGGATCTTTATTGTTACAAAGTTTTGCCCTTTGGCCTAAAAAATATAGGAGTAACGTACCAACAACTGATGAATCACGTCTTCAAAGATCAGATTGGGAAAAATATGGAAGTATACGTGGATGACATCATCGTCAAAAGTCAGCAAGCAGCGCAGCATACCGAAGATCTCGAGCAAATCCTCAGACTCCTAGATCAATATCGGATTAAGCTTAATCTAGAAAAGTGTGTCTTTGGGGTCAAAGCTGAAAAATTCTTGGGATTCATGATCTCACGCAGAGGAATAGAGGCAAACCCATAGAAGATGGAAGCCATTCTCAACATGAAAGCTCCTAAAATATTAAATGAACTCTAGAATCTTAATGGTAGGATCACAGCTCTCGGGAGATTCATCTCATGCTCGACCAAGAAGAGCATGCCCTTATTCCGAGCCTTGAAAAATTCAAAGAAATTCAAATAGAACGACGAGTGCCAAGCAACATTTGAGGAAATCAAAAGATTCATGTCTTCTCCCCCATTGCTCAGTCGACCAATACTAAACGAGATCTTATACCTATACCTCTCCATCGGACATGAGTCCATCGCCTCAGTATTAGTGCGAGAGGAAGGAAGTCAGCAAAATCCAATTTACTATGTTCGCAAGATACTCAGAGGTTTGGAGGTAAGGTATCCCAAGCTAGACAAGCTTGCAATGATGGTTGTTCACACATCTAAAAAGCTCAGACAATACTTCCAAGCTCATTCGATAGTTGTCAGAACGAATTTTCCTTTAAGAAAAATTCTTCAAAGGCCCAAAACATCAGGAAGACTAGTCCAATGGTCTGTCCAACTGGGAGAATTTGATATCAGTTACGAGCCTCGTCAATAAATAAAAGCTCAAGCTTTAGCAGACTTCATTCAGAAAATGACAGTGGAAGAATCTGTGTCAATATCACATTCGAAGTGGAAGTTATACATTGATGAAGCATCAAGCATATAAGGATGTGGAGCTGAGATTATCCTTATTGGGCCATACAAATTTAGAATCAAATATGCTGTTCAGATCAAGTACAATGCCACCAACAACGCAGCTGAGTATGAAGCATTAATTACAGGGATTAAGTTAGCCACAAAAGTCAGGATTGAGCATCTAAAGATTTACGCTGACTCTCAGCTAGTAGTCAACCAAGTCAAAGGAACATACCTGAGCAAAGAACCAAGCATGATCAAGTATGTGGAGAAAGCCAAACGGCTCCTAAAGAAGCTCGAGCATGAAAGGTGGCAATGGGAAATACTACAGATTCCTAGGAGCAAAAACACAGATACAGACTTGCTGGCAAAATCAGCTTTAGAGGCCAATTAAACATTCAAAGCACTAGAGTTAACTGAAGAACTCCTCAAGCCAAGTACCGAGGAGATGGAAGTCATGAATACTCAGGAAGTGGCAGAATGGATAAAGCCCATCATAGAGTACTTGAGTCAAGACACCCTGCCTCCAGATAAAATGAAAGCTCGAAAGATTAAACTCAGAGCGGCACATTACTCTCTAAGCAATGAAGAATTCTATAGAAGATCTTTATCTCATCCATGGTCAAAGTATGTTTCCCCAGATGAAGGCAACTATGTGCTCAGATAAATCCATGAGGGAATCTGCAGAGCCCATGAAGCTCAAGGTTTGTTAGTTCGAAAAGCGCTACTGCAAGGATATTACTGGCCAAGAATGTCTAGAGATGCTCATCAACTAGTTTAAAAAATGTTCAAAATATCAGTAATTTTCTCGTTTGAATCACAAGCCATCCAATACTCAGCATCCTATAGGAAGTCCATGACCCTTTGCTATTTGGGGAATGGACATCCTTGGACCTTTTCCGATCTCAACATCCCAAAAGAAGTTCTTGATAGTAGCCATTGATCACTTTACTAAGTGGGTAGAAGTTGAGGCAGTTCCAACCATAACAGAAGCTCGGATTCAACACTTTTTTTGGAAAGAAGCCATCTACAGATTCAGAATTCCTCATACTTTGATCACAGACAATGGGAAACAGTTTGATAATGAAAAATTCAAAACATTTTGTACAAATTTGGGCATCAAACTCAGATTTACCTCAGTTGCTCATCCTCAGACAAACGGGCAGACAGAAGTCATGAACAGAATCATTATGCAAGGATTGAAAAATAGGCTAGACGAAAAGAAAGGGAGCTGGGTAGAAGAACTCAACAATGTCATTTGGGCATACAGGATGACACCCAGAAGCTCAACAGGAGAAACTCCCTTTAGATTAACTTATGGGATGAACGCAGTAATTCCTGTGGAGATTGGATCATCAAGCTATCGGGTAGCCGGGGAGATAGACTCAAACGTTAATAACCTCAATGCTTAGATATGCCTAGATTTACTCAAAGAAAGAAGGGAATATGCATCCATTATTTTAGAAGCCCAGAAGCTCAGGATAGCCGGGTATCACAATAAGCATATTTGTCCAAAGTAATTTAAAGTTGGAGATCTTGTACTACGGAAAGCAGATATTGGCAAAGGAAATTCTAGAATAGGCAAGCTCGGACCTAATTAGGAAGGCCCTTATCAAGTCTCAGAAAACACTATAAAAGGTGCATACAAGATATAAGACATGCACGAGAAAGAGCTACCTAGATATTGGAACTTAGATAGCCTGAGAAAGTATTACCAATAAAGAAAATTATATTTAAAGAAAATTAGATATTTAGATGCAATAAAAGTACTACTTTATTGATTTCCAAAAAAAATTTACAAAAAAAAAAAGCATCTATATCTAAGCATTAGTATTTCCCTTCAAAGATGGCCGAGGATCCGCATCATCTGGTATTTGAATCTCAGAAGGGTTGGTAGAAGAACCAGTTGCATGCGAAGACTTCTCCTTAGCAATCGAAGGTTCAGCAAGAACCTCAGAAGAAGATTTTTCAGTAAGATCATCCTTTTTATTCGTTGGCTCCTTTCGCCGCTTCTAGGCAGACTTGCTCGCCTTCTCCTCTTTTGAAGCCAACCAAGCTAGGTCGTGAGGAGTAATCTTATCAACGTTAGAAAAGTCCAGATCAGCCTTTTGAGCAAGCATCACCTTCTTGCATTCGGACTTGTAGATTCTGAGGAATTCACCCATTATCCTCTGATAGGATTTCTTATCAGTAGTCCGGGATTCCTTTTCCTTTGACAGTTCCTTCTTCAGGCGCGCAAGCTTTGCGTCCTGGTTCTCAATTTTCCCGGTAAGCTGAGCATTTGAACTCTCATATTCTTGAATCTTCTTTTGACAAAATTCAACCTCAGACCTCGCCTTGACATGCTCAACCTTTTCGAGCTCTAAAGCACGTTTGGCAGCATCTAGTTTCTTCTCAAAGTCGATAGCAATTATACCGACTTTAGCCTCCTTCATATTGTATTCACTTTGAAGGACGAATTGGTCAGCTCTCGCCAACATCAAACCTTATGCCATCTGGATATAGTATAAATAATCAGTAAAAGCTCTCATAGAAAAGAGGAAAAAGAGAAAGAATTCAGTAGAAATTACCTTTAGAGTATGGCAAATTAGCATATTGTAAAGCTCGCCTTTCTCTATGTCGCACCATCACTGGACATCTTTAGGAAGGATAAGGGTCTCCATACAGTGTTCCCGGACATGCGGGTTCAGCACACTCAGAGGGTTCATCTTTTCAAGGAAGAAAGGCCTCGCATCCAGACATCCATGAAGTCTGGGACGTTTAATGAATATCCCTTTAGCGAGCTCTTCCTCAACCTCTACCTCTTTGCCTCGAGTATGCTTTTTGGAAGGCCCAGCAGCACTCTTCCTAGCAGCACTCCTCCGGATAAGGGAATCTTGTCTTCATCATCAGCCTCTATCCGAGATACAGGCTCAGCACCTGTCAGGACATTTTCTTGGGCAATCTCGTCACCCATTGTAGTGTATTCTTGCTCATTATCTGATATTAGAATTTCGTCCGCAAATGTAAAAAAGTCAGCCATCTACATAAACGTAAATGTAAAAAAGTCAGCCATCTACATGAACAAAAAAAAAAAAAAAGTCAGAATTAATACCTCGAAGAATCTCAAAACTTACCATTATTCCTGGGATACTCTCTCCATAGGTACCACCGAGAACAATTCTCAGCAGACGTCCTCATAGATATACTCCGTTCATGGATTCTTTTTATTAGCACGGTATCCTCTTCAGATACCTCTTGGGGATGCCACACACGATGACAGTCATCCACCCATATATGACGGATCTCAAAGAACTCCCTAGGATGTTTTATGACAAAATACTTCTGTCTCCAAGACTTGGGTATGTCTCGGAGTTTCACAAAGAGACTTAGAAAGGGAACAGCCGATAGAGCAAATGTCAGCTCCCCCTTTTTCGTATGTAAACTATACATGTAACGAAACATGTCAAAATCCGGTTCTCTACCCTCCCTATACATCAACTTCATATACCCAGTTAAAATCCTATAACTATTAGGATGCAATTGTCAGAGAGCAATATTATACCTATTTAAGAAAAGCTTCACAAAAGGATCTAGGGGAAATCTCAATCCACCCTTTAGCTGATCATGGTATACAAACATTTTTCTAGCATCTAGGTAGAGCTCGTTCACCCACTTATCAGTGGTATACAATATATAAGCCTATGGAATATTAAACCGACGCCTATACCATTCTAGCATCCCTAGATCCACCCTCGACTCAAACAAGTCAGACTTCACTTATTCTCTAGGAGGCATGGTGTTAAAGCAAGAAGGGGAAACTAATAAACAAAAGAAGAATTGGAGGTATGCACCTAGAGAACATGAGGACCTTGATAAGTAGCAGTAATGGAGGTAGAAGTAATGAAGACAACAGTAATAGAGGCATAAATAATCGAAGCACAGGAAGAAACGAAAGCAAATCAAAGATGCCTCTTCATCATTCTCTTACTTACTATTTATAACCTAAAAGGTGTCTTTTGAAAAGACTCGGGCTACCCTTGCCATTTGGATACTAAGCATGGTAGTTACAAAGGGAAAAATGGTCATAGCCTCTCCATCATCAATTGTCATCATTGTAACCGATAATCGAGGCCTCATCCTCCCTAACAGAAGCAATGCTCCATCTGTAAAACCGCCATCATACGTCACTTCTTCTGACAACTGATCAGACAATAACAGTATTCAAATTTCAAAATATCTCAACAGTTGTGACATATGTCTGGCTTCCAGCTGTCTTGGATCTCAGATCATTATAATTAAAGCCGAGCATCTCACTTAGGGTCGAGTATACAGAAACTCGCCCTCTCGGACCGTGACTACGTGTCGAGCATCTTACTTAGTGCCGAGTATACGGAAACTTGCCCTCTCGGACCGTGACTACGTGCCGAGCATCTTACTTAAGGTCGAGTATACATAAACTTGCCCTCTCAGACCGTGACTATGTGCCAAGCATCTTACTTAGGGCCGTGTATACAGAAACTCGCCCTCGGACCGTGACTACGTGCCGAGAATCTTACTTAGGGCCGAGTATACAGAAACTCGCCTTCTCGGGCCACAATCCTATGCCGAGCATCTCAAAACTCCTGCCTTGTCAGGTCCCATTCTTCGTGTTCACTATAACACTGGTGGGTTACTCCCTCGGGACGTCGAGCATCTACAAGCCCATTTGGCATTTTTTCATTTTTTCAGGTTTATCAAGACTCGGTACCGAGCAACCTCATCAACAACGACTGAGGCTAGCCACCTCAGTCCACCAACATGACTTCAACAGATTTTTCTTCCTCTCAGACATAAATACCCAACTAGACTTTCGGGGGAGACTCTTGATACCCCACAGGTATATTCCTATTCTATATTCAATATATTCCTGAATAAACAGAAACTTGCAGAGAAAGGAAGCTCAAACCAAATAGGAGAATGAGTTTCGGATTAGGAAGTAAATACTCATAAAAGACACAAGTCCTACATGCAAGAGGAATCTTATTCCTCTTATGTTTGCATATCTCATTCTCTATAAATACTCATTTCCCTTTCTCTTATAATTCATTCTATTCATCTATTACTCTTCTTTTATCTCTCTAAAACTCTCTCTCACATTCTCTAACTTAAGCATCGGAGGGTTAGTGGAGGAAACCTCACATCTCACCTTGCTTCTTGTTGGTTGCTTAACCGCAAGACTCGGAGGTTCCGGAAATCAAGTTATCAATATATATAAGTGAAAAAATAAATTTTTGAATTAAAAAATAAAAATAAATCAAATATAAAAAGGACATTTAAATTAATTTATTGTTTAAAATAAGACAAATAAATATTTTAACCTATAAAACCTATTAGAGACATAATTTTATAAAATTTTTATAAAAAAAAAATTTATTCTAGTAAAAGTGAAAATTTTGGATCCTATTTAATGTATCCCTGTATAAAGTAAAAATAATTAAAAATAGCGCCCGCAAACGGCACTGCTAGCGTTATATTAATTGTCATTTTGTATGCTCTTGTTACTATAAATTTTACTACTCTCTTCTCAGTTCTCCCCTAAAAAAGAAAGAGCAAAGAGAAAAAAAAAAAAAAAATGGCAGCAGCTAGTAATAAGCCTCATGTAGTGTGTGTTCCGTTTCCATTGCAAGGTCACATAGTTACCATGCTGAAATTTGCAAAATTCCTTCATTACAAAGGCTTTCATGTAACCTTTGTCAACACTGAGTTTAACCACAACCGCATTCTTGCTTCAAGAGGTCCTAATGCTTTAGATGGCTTGCATGATTTCCATTTTGCAACTATACCTCTTGAACACCCGCCTTCCAATTCTCACACTAGTTTAGCCTTGAATTTGTCTGCTCTTCGTGAGATCTGCAGGAAGAGCTTTTTGGGTATGTTTCGTGATCTTGTTACTAAGCTTAATGACTCCACTTCAAGTCCTCCAGTGACATGCCTACTTTCTGATGCTATTTTGAGTTATAGTCTAACACTCTCTGAAGAACTTCAAATTCCTAATGTGCTTCTTTGGAGCATTGGCGCTTCTGGGTTTATGAGCTTTAAGCATTCTCGTGATCAAATCAAACAATGCATCGCTTTCCTCAAAGGTATGATCCTCCCTCTCTAATGTAGTTTAGACATTGATTGGCCCGGCTAACTCGGGTAAACGTTATTTGCAGATCCAAGCAATCTTCAGGGAGCTTCAGATATGATTTTGGACAGCATGATGGAATGGATTCCAGGAATGAAAGGAGCTCAAGTGAGGGATCTTTCCAAGTTCATCAAAACTAAAGATCAAATAACCTCCATGGAAGACTCTTGTGAAGATGATCTGGGAAGAGCCTCTAAAGCATCAGCTGTTATATTTAACACTTTTGATGCTCTAGAAAGTGAAGTCTTGAACAGCCTTTCTCCAATGTTTCAAAGGGTTCATAGTATTGGTCCTCTACAATTGCTCCTTGACAAAATTCCAAATGATCAATACAGTTCGATGGAGTGCAATCTATGGAATGAAGATGCAGAGTGCATCAAATGGCTTCACTCCAAAGAACCCAACTCAGTGATTTACATAAATTTTGGAAGCATTACAGAAATGACTGTGGAGCAATTAGTTGAGCTTGCATGGGGACTTGCCAACAGCAACTACAACTTCATGTGGATAACAAGGCCAGATTTGATCATGGGAGAATCAGCAATTCTGCCATCAGAATTTCTTGTTGAAACTAAAGAAAGAGGCTATATAGCGAGTTGGTGCCCACAAGAGGAAGTACTCAAGCACCCATCAACAGCAGGATTCATAACACAGTGTGGATGGAACTCAGTATTGGAAAGCATTTCTTCAGGAGTACCCATGATTTGCTGGCCTTTCTTTGGAGAACATTTTGTCAACTGCAGAAAGAGTTGCAATGAATGGGGAAATGGAGTGGATTTGAGCGATAACTTCAAAAGAGATGACGTAGAGAAGCTTGTTAAAGAGTTGATGAATGGTGAAAAGGGTAAAAAGATGAAGGAGAAGGCTATGGAGTGGAAGAAACTAGCAGAAGAGGCCATTAGTCCTGATGGGTCATCTTCCATGCACTTGAACAATCTAGTGAACGAAGTCCTGCTATCAAGAAAGTGATTTTCTAGCCTTTTCTGTATGTATATATATTTTTTCCCCGTGATGATTTTATGTAAACTTAAGTTGTGATGTTTGGTGAGTCTGGTCATCGGTGAATAGGAGCTTTCTCAGTTCTCAGGTTATTTGAAGTATGTTGGATTTATTTCTTACTTTTTTTTTAGCTCAATAAGAATTACTGTTCATGAACCATTATTCCTTACTTATAAAGGGTTTGTTTCTATTGTGCGTTAATTTTTCAATATTTAATTATTTTTTAATTCAAAAGTAGAAGTTCATCAGTGTTAAAAATAGTTGGCAGACATATATTTTTTTTTTTTGACAAAGGGAACTTGGGGTATTGGGGTGGAGGTTGTGATTGGGTGACCAGTACCCTTACCACTACAGTAAGGCGTGGCATACATATCATTACTGAATACTAGAAACAGTTTTATTCAAAAAAAAAAAAAGAATACTAGAAACGGTTAAATTTTAAAACGAAAATGTTTCTTGTCTCGTGTTGCAAAAGTGGGAATAAAAAAATAAGGGTGGAGGTTGTGATTTGACAAAAACAGATAATAAAAGTAGACTGTCCCGATTGCAGGGGCAATTTAATAAAATTAAAAAATAATAAAAAATAATGAACCGCTGCATAACGGCCCGCTAAGAGTATTACTACTCATTTAAAAAATAAATCACCGAATATATATATATATATAATTTCTATGATTAATTTCTTTTTAAAAAAGAAAAATTTGAGTAGTATTTTGTAGGGCTGAGTATGGAGATTAAAATATCTGAATTGAACCGAATAACCGCATCAAAAATTTTCGGAATTGGATTGGACCGTTGACTTTTTGATTTTATCCAGACCGAATTGTACTGATAAAAAATTTTTGGTACGGTTCTGGATATTTATAAATATCCGGACTGAAAACTGGACCGAATTGAACCGAAATAACCGAAATTTATTTATTTATATATTTATAATATATAAGTTATACAAATAAATTTAACATATAAATAATATAAATATTATTTAAATACTTTTAAATAAATAATACTAATATTATAATTAAAAAATAATTTCTTTTATTAAAAAATAATAAAATAAAAGAGTTAACTAATATTTGTCCAAAGAAAAGAACTAATTAATATTCTTTTACAAATATTATTTAAAAAATATCTAGTTGTGTAAGCTATGTTCGATTTTAATTGTGTAAAACTAAATTTAAATTTGGATTTATTAGTTATGTTAAACTTTGTTTGTTGGACATGAGTTATGAAATTATATTAAAGTATATATTTAATTGTTGCAAGTATATTTAATGAAATTTCATGTTTCATGGATATTTAAAAATTTAAGAAAATAGTGTATATTGTATAATTCTCTGAATCTCCGTTCTGTATTGGATTGAAATATCCGATCTCCGAATTGTACTGGACCGAAATTTTGGAACAATACAAGACGGAGATTTTTAGTTTCGGTTCTGGTACCAATTCTTAATATTTTAAAATTTCAGATTTTCAATCCAATTCCAGAAATTTCCAAATCCCTGAATTGGACCGGACCGTGCTCAGCCCTAATGTTTTGTAGAAGATATTTTCTAATCTAGTTTTTCAATTTTTCTCTATCGTTAGAATTTTTAAATTTGTATTTTCCATTTAGAAAATACGGTGTTGAAAAGTATGTTTTTATTTGAAAATTTTTACAAATTATAAGTATAAAACATTAGTTGTCAATTTTTAAAATAATTTTTGGAAAAAAAATTTTATTTTCCACTATCACGATGATGAAATTTTATTATTTTTATCATAAGTAAACAATTAATTTTCATTGTGTAATTTCACAAGACATTGAATTTTGACTAAATAAAAAAAAATGAATACATGAATTGTTTGATTGCCTGTGTGATGAAGTGGGTAGAGTATTACAAAATACAGAATTTATTTAAGAAAGTGTAGTTGTTGGATTGTAATTGTTGTTTACCCCTTCCTCTTTGAAGGACCAATATATTGTGTGGCATTTGTATGTATTTTTCCATAATGACTAATTACAAGACAACAAAAACTCAGTGATACTGCACACAATTTCTGAAAACAAGATAGATGACATATATTCTGAATATTTTTGTAAATCTTTTTAACCATCCTTAGTAATAGTACTCTACAGCATTGGTCCTCTACAGTTGCTTCCAGACCAAATTCCTGATAAATACAACTCTATTGAATGCAACCTGTGGAATGAAGAGGCAGAATGCATCAAATGGCTCAATTCCAAAAAGCCCAACTCAGTGATTTACATAAATTTTGGAAGCACCACAGTAATGACCGTGGAGCAAGTATTTTTGATCTTGCATGGGGACTTGCCAATAATAACTACAACTTCTTGTGGATAACAAGGCCAGATTTGATCATGGGAGAATCAGCAATTCTGCAACCTGAATTTCTTGTTGAAACTAAAGAAAGCGGCTTTATAGCGAGATGGTGTCCGCAAGAGGAAGTAGTCAACCACCCATCAACAGCAGGATTTTTTTTTTTTTGGCCAATATCAACAGCAGGATTCATAACACACTGTGGATGGAACTCAGTATCAGAAAGCATCTCTTCAGGAATATCCATGATCTGTTGGCCTTCCTTTGGAGAACATTTTGTAACCTGTAGAAAAAGTTGCAATGAATGGGGAATTGGCATTGAATTGAGTAATAATTTCCATAGAAAAGATTGATGTAGAGAAGCTTGTTAAAGAGTTGATGGATGGAGAGAGGTAAAAAGATCAAGAAAAATGCCATAGAATGGAAGAAATTAGCAGAAGAGGCCACTAATGCTAATGGTTCATCTTCTTTGAACCTGAACAATCTAGTGAATGAAGTCCTGATGTCCAAGAATTGAATCCCCTGACCTGCTGGCAGGTTTCAATGATGGAAAATAAGTTTCTCTTACTTTTTGTAATGACAGAATCCTATGTTTTTCTTTTATCTGTTTAACTTGTCATATTCGTGATTTTCTCTCTTTCACTTCAGGCTGTGATTTGTTGGAAATTAATCCTCTGATCCTGTGCTGTCAATTCAGCTTTCTAAAATTTTCATTGAATTGGATTTATGATATGTAAAAGTGCAACTGCCAGCAATGGAAGCAATAATAGAATAAAAATCTCATATCTTTATATTATTCTTCAGATCCTTCTAGTTCTAGAGTCAAAGAACTAGCTCAGAAATCTTCAACAGAACCTGTCTATGTCTGACATTACTTTGATAATTCTCCGAGTTTGTTTCCGAGAACGGCAGGTCCAAATCGGACATTACAAAGTTGTTTGAAATTAATCTGCCCAGAGCATGTCTGACTCATACCTTCGTGAACCAAATGTCCCAGGTTTAGTTTGGAAATGAAAAGCTGAAAAATAAAAGAAGTATAGTGTATGTATGTATATACAGAATCTATAGATGCCACCATTCCCAAAAGCTTTTTCTGTCACATACTTTTGTCTAACTCTCTATTATATTGAAGAATGAAATGGATAATATAACTATTAAGAAATTCGTTGATTACTTAGTTTGATCATGTATTAGCTTTTATCATTACCTGCTTCAATTATAAATTGTACGCAATTCCATGCATGAGAACATGAATAAAATAATTGACTTCCCTTCCTCAATGTATGTCCCTAAGTTTTTTTTTTTTGTCTTTCTTTCTTTCTTTTCTGAGATGGGGGAGAAGTAGGCTTCCAATCCTGTAAATAACCTAACTTCAGGAATCTGTAACTTGGGCTGAAAGTTAAGTAGTATAGTTCCCTTCAAGACATCAATAGGTTAAGGATTCTATCCTTATCTTCTCCTCCCCAAGTTAATAAAAAAAAAAAAAAAGACCTGTAACTTGATCTAAATGCAAGGCACATAGCATCAGCTAGTTGGATAGCTAGCAGGTTGTGAATTCTTTTGACAGCAAGCACTCTGGGTTATATATTTCTGGATAGACAGAATCCTGATAAAGCAGTAATTTATTTGCTATTTTATTTAAATTGCATGGAGATGAAAAAATGGATATGGCAAAATATGCACATAGATACCGCAAAAAGATATTTTCTAAAATATAAGAAATGGAAAACATGTAAATAATAAAAATATAAAAAATTTATTTATTTTTTGAGGAATAAAAAATTTATTTATTACTATCAATAAATAATGTAGTTATTAAATATTTTATTTAGTTAAGAAAATATAATTTTTTTAAAAAAATTTCAAGTTATAATTGTGTTTTTAAAATTTTAAATTTATAAAAGCAGTTACGAGAAGTTTTTTAAAGTTTCCAACACAAAAACATTTCTCATATAAAAAAATGCCTATAAATTAAAATTTTTGTAAGTCCCTTATTGTAAGATTCAAGTCGTATGCGTAACCTATAAGAAGATAAAATTTTTTTTACATAAAATTTAAATTCAACATCAGATTAACGCTTCTGATTTTTCTAATAAAACAGAAGTAAATTCATAAATGGCAATGGCATCCCCACAACCATCCATACTATAGAATTTACACCCATTTCAATTCATTCTTTATTAGTAATAAGACGTAAATTAGAATTTATTGCTGGACAAATTACAAGAACAATACAACATGGTGGCTAATACGAGGACATGAAAAACACCCATGTTCCAGATATTGTCATTTTCAATGCTTTTGTTCCTATAAATTTCACTACTCTCTTCTACCCATAAACCACAAAGTGAAAAAGAAACATTAAAAAAAAAAAAATTATTGAGCTACAAAAGAAAGAGCAAAAGAGAAATGGAAGTAGCTGGTAATAAGCCTCATGTAGTGTGTGTCCCATTTCCAATGCAAGGACACATATTTCCTATGCTGAAATTAGCAAAACTCCTTCACTACAAAGGCTTTCATGTAACTTTTGTCAACACTGAGTTTAACCACAACCGCATTCTTGATTCAAGAGGCCCTAATGCTTTAGATGGCTTGCCTGATTTCCATTTTGCAACTGTACCTCTTGAACCCCCTCCTTCCAATTCTCAAACTAGTTTAGCGTTGAATTTGCTTGCTCTTCGTGAGACTTGCAGGAAGAGCTTTTTGGATCTGTTTCGTGATCTTGTTACTAAGATTAATGACTCCACTTCAAGTCCTCCAGTGACATGCCTACTTTCTGATGCTATTTTGAGCTATAGTCTAACACTCTCTGAAGAACTTCAAATTCCTAATGTCCTTCTTTGGAACATGGGAGCTTCTGGTTTCATGAGCTTTAAGCATTCTCGTGATCAAATCAAACAATGCATCGCTTTCCTCAAAGGTATATGATCCTCCCTCTCTAATGTAGTTTAGCCATTGATTGACCTGGCTAACTTAAGTAAACATTATTTGCAGATCCAAGCAGTGCTCAGGGAGAATCAGATATGAATTTGGACAGCATGATGGAGTGGATTCCAGGAATGAAAGGAGCTCAAGTGAGGGATCTTTCCAAGTTCATTAGAACTAAAAATCAAATAAGCTCCATGGAAGATTCTAGTGAAGGTGATCTGGGAAGAGCTTCTAAAGCATCAGCTGTTATATTTCACACTTTTGATGCCCTGGAGAGTGAAGTGTTGAACAACCTTTCTTCAACGTTTCAGAGGGTCTATAGCATTGGTCCTCTACAAATGCATCTTGACAAAATTCCAAATGATCAATACAATTCCATAGAGTGCAGTCTATGGAATGAAGAAGCAGAGTGCATCAAATGGCTTCACTCTAAAGAACCCCACTCAGTGATTTACATAAATTTTGGAAGCACTACAGTGATGACAGTGGAGCAACTAGTTGAGCTTGCATGGGGACTTGCCAACAGTAACTACAACTTCTTGTGGATAACAAGGCCAGATTTGATCATGGGAGAATCAGCAATTCTGCCACCAGAATTTCTTAGTGAAACTGAAGAAAGAGGCTTTATAGCAAGTTGGTGTCCACAAGAGGAAGTACTCAACCACCCATCAACAGCAGGATTCATAACTCACTGTGGATGGAACTCAATATTGGAAAGCATTTCTTCAGGAGTACCCATGATTTGCTGGCCTTTCTTTGGAGAGCATTTTGTCAACTGCAGAAAGAGTTGCAATGAATGGGGAAATGGAGTGGAATTGGGCAACAACTTCAAAAGAGATGATGTAGAGAAGCTTGTTAAAGATTTGATGACTGGTGAAATGGGTAAAAAGATGAAGGAGAAGGCTACTGAGTGGAAGAAATTAGCAGAAGAAGCCATTAGTCCTGATGGGTCATCTTCCATGCACTTGAACAATCTAGTGAATGAAGTCCTGCTATCAGGAGAGTGATTTTCTTGCCTTTTATTCTTTTTGTTCTGTGATGATTTTATGTACGCTTAAGTTGTGATGTTTAGTGATTCTGGTCATTGGTGAATATGAGCTTTCTCAGTTCCCAGGTTGTTTGAAGTGTCTTGGAATTATTCCTTACTAATAAAGGGTTTGTTCCTATTATAATTTTTCAACATTTAATTATTTGTTTAATTAAAGTGAAGTAATTGAACAATTACAATTGTAGTATATTAGAATGTTAGCAGGATGTTTCATGGAATATAGGGAATGGGATGCGGATTCATTTTGTGGAGGATCATTGGCTTGAAGGCTATCCTCATCTCAGCTCTGTTGCCTTGTGTGATATCCCTGAATCTGAGAGAAACTGATCTTTAGCATCTTATGTTACAAGGTCAGGGGGCTGGAACTGGAATGCTTTTAATCACCTTCTTCCTGCTTCTGTTAGCTTGCGAATTGCAGCGGTTATCCCTCCATCTTTTGAAAATGATCAAGATTCGGTCAATTGGAATTTCTCTAAATCTGGATCCTTCTCTACAGATTCGGCTTATGAGGTGATTCGGAATGTGAATTCTGGTGCAGTTCAACATTGCTGGGATAGGGTTTGGAAGTGGAAGGGACCTCAGAGAATTAAGACTTTTCTTTGGTTACTTGCCTAAAGGTTGCAAGAAGGTGTGAAGAGTGTTGGGAAAATTAACAGCGTTGGCACAGCGGAATAATATTCACAGAGACAAAATAAAATTACTGCAGAAATAATCAAACAAATAAATATATGGAGGCGGTCAAACCGGCCAACAAGTGAATAAAATAGGCGGTTAAACCAGCCAATTGGTTAATCAAATAGGCGGTAAAA
>CATIWK010037231.1:0-11655 GCA_949634005.1 Mallotus japonicus | reverse complement strand
TGGCTCGCTCTACACCCCTATATCAACACTGAACCAAAACCAACATTTGTTGATGCAATCTTGAACGGTCTAGAGATATTTAAGTTGAACAATTCAGGTGGCAGTCTAGCCGGGTCCAATCCTGAATCAGTGTCGCTTCCTCCTGATCCATCAGAGCACCCAAAATTATCAAAAGATACGAAGAGCAAAAAATTATCAACTGTGGTTGTGATAGTCATTGGATTGGGCACTATGATCGTGACAACTTCAGTTCTCTGTTTTGTTACCTATAAAAGAAAAAGGAAATTGCAGCAGTTTGATAATATAGAGAACAAGTCTTTCTGGGTTCCACTTTCCAACAAATTCAAGTCTTATAGTACTAGTACAATCTCTTCTTTGCTACCAACTAATCGTTGCCGCTGATTTTTGATAGTTGAAATTAAATCAGCTACAAGAAATTTCGATGATCAAGACTTCATTTGTCGTGGAGGATTCGGAATGGTGTATAAAGGAGAGATTGAATTTGTCCAAGTTGCAATCAAACGGTTAGATTCATCATCAAATCAGGGGGCTCAAGAATTCAAGACAGAGATAGAGATGTTGTCCCAACTCTGCCACATTAATCTTGTGTCGTTGATAGGATATTGCATTGATGAAGGGGAACTGATCCTTGTCTAATACTACATGATCAATGGGACCCTTTGACAGCATCTATATGAAACCAGCAGTGACCCACTGCCATGGAAGAAAAGGCTTGAAATATGCATTGGTGCAGCAGGAGGATTGCAGTATCTTCATTCAGGAGTGACGCATACAATCATCCATCGCGATGTAAAGACGACCAATATTTTGTTGGATCAAAAATGGATTGCCAGAGTTTCAGATTTCGGACTGTCAAAAGTAGCAGTAAGTCAAGAAGTGAGTACCGTAGTAAAGGGTACTTGGGGATATCTAGACCCAGAATACGCTCGGTACTAACAGTTGACAGAAAAATCTGATGTCTACTCGTTTGTTGTAGTATTGTTCGAAGTGTTGTGTGTTGGGAAAATTGACAGTGTTGGCACAGCGGAATAATATTCATGAAGACAAAATAAAATTACTACAGAAATAATCAAGCAAATAAATATATGGAGGTGGTCAAACCGGCCAATAAGTGAATAAAATAGGCGGTTAAACCAGCCAATTGGTTAATCAAATAGGCGGTAAAACCTGCCGTATAAATAATAAAAATGACACCAAAATTTAACGTGGTTCACCCTTAGTGTTGGGCTACGTCCACGGGACAAACTCGGAAAGATTCTTCCACTATAAAATAGTAGGTACAAGAGAGAGTCTTCTCTAGATTAATACTAGAGGTATACAATAACAGAGATCTCACCAAAATAGTGGCACTCAAAGTGTTTCCCACACCCCAAAATAATTTCCTCACTATTTTGTCACTCACCCTTTGAAAAAACTTTCCCAAACCTTAAAAAACTCTCTCACTCTCACAAAGTAAAAATTGCTTAATTTTTCCTCACAGGAGCTCTTTCTCTCTCGCCTGTTTTTGCTCCTTATTGCTTGTGTCTTGTTGCTCCTTGCACGTCCACCTTCTCCCATATGCAAGGCCTTTATATAAGCCATAATATGCAGAAAAAAAACAAAAACAAAATAACACAAATTTGACAAAAAAAATTTTCCTTTTATGGCTGCACCGATTTCGGTGCAGCCTTTTTTGACTTCTTAATTTTTTTTTAATCTTTAAACATTTGGGCTCCACTCCACTAGGAGGGACCCACTACAAAATGTTAAAGCAAAGAAAACAAGCTAAATTAGAATCAACAAATTAAGTTGTTTTAGAACTGCAGCAAATGTTACAGATTAAAGAAACTGATAAAACCTCAAATCATTTCACCTCAACAATTCAAAGGCTAAAACTTTTCACATCTATCAAACTAAAGATATAAGCAAATCAACATTTTCTTGGAAATAAAAGTATTTTCTCTATTCTCTTCTTCTATTATTTACAAATCCAACATTAGAAAAAGCCTAAAACCAAAAGTTATGGAATTTTCAGTTGCAAGTAATGTCAAAGCATTGGAGATCTATCCATCAAAAGAACCACAACTCCAATTATTAGGAAATGATGGATATCAACAACGTCAGCAAATCAACATATTACAAGAACCAAAATAAAAAAAAATCAAGATATCAAAAACCTACCACAAAAGATCTCTCGCTTGAACTCAGTGGCACGACATTCAATGGCAATATCATTACCAAAAGTAGCAGCATGACACTCTCTACTCTATTCTCATTAACAGACAATAAACCCTCCTCTGTATATTGCAAAGTAATTATATCATACTCGTCATCTTCAGGTGACCGACAAATCGCCATGTACTTGGCCCAACTCGACCCATCATTCACCGGTATGCAACTTTCTTTAGGGAAAAGGGTCAAATTGGACCCTCAACTTTAGATCAAATCCTATATTGGACATCAATTTTTTTTTTTTACAATTGGACCTTCAAGTATTAAAAGTGGTACAAAAAGATCATTTCTCTAACGGTGAAAATAACTAATAACAAATAACTTCATTTAAATTAAAATTAAATGTATATAATTAATTTTTTTATAGTTCATAATTAAATAAATATTATTGTAAATTATAATTAAATAATTATTATATTTATACCTATAATTATTTAAAAAAATTTATACAATAATATTTATATTTTTAAATTTATTTTTAAATAATTTATATTAATTATTTTAATAATATATAAATTAAAGATAATAAATTATTATTTATTGATATATATATTTTTAAATAATTTGCATAACCAAAAAATATTATAAAAAGTATAAAAAATTAAATTTACAAATAAATTATACCCTTAATGATCATTTGACATACAAACAATAACAACTAACAAAATTTTACCAAACACTTCATATTTATCAACTAACAGCTATCAGCTATTAGTTATCAACTATCAGCTGTTGTAAACAGCTAAACCAAACAGGTCCTCAATTTTCCCATAACCTTAACAAAACCTTTGCTTTTTTGTTAATTTTTTGTGGGAAAAGAAGGAGAGATCTAAATCCAAGAGGAAAATATGACCATTAGCAAAGAATGAGACAGCGAGCAGTAGAGGTTATGGGTTTGCGATTTTTTTTTTTTTTTTTACATTAAAAAGAAAAGGACAGGCACATAAATAACTTTTTTTTTTAGGGTAACACGTGTATAATTAATGAAAATCTGAGCTATTTTTATTGGTTTGCTTATCTTTTAGGGTATTTACGAAAAACCCATACATTTATAAAATTACATAAGATAAGCAAGACCTCAAAATCATCCAAGTCTAAATTAATGAAATTAAACTACATTAGAAAAGATATTAGAAAAATGTACTAATAAAGAGTGGGTGAGACACAGACGTTAATTGGTTTATTAATTTATTCATGGAAATTGGTATTAAAAATTTCCAGTTGTCTTTACTAATGCATCTCCCTTCCTCAAAGATGCTTGTTGCTGTGTTCACATTCTTCCCTTTTATTTACACACCTCAAAAAATTAATTACGATTGATTAACCTTAGAAATAGTTATTAGTTGCCACTTGCGAGCAATCTAAATTCACCTTCTCTTATAAAATATATATTTTGTTCCTTTTAAAATGTTATAATGAATGATTCCTTTATGTGCCTTGTATAAATTTTATTTTATTATTTTTTTTGAAAAGAAAAATAATTCTATTGATTAAAACTGGCAATACATAGATAGAAACACAAACACAAATTCGCTAAAAACCATAGAGGATGAAACAACATCTAAGTTAATAGTATAATAAATCGGCTTAAAGCCTACAAATTTGATAATACTATAGTGAATAGAATACCTATGACTCCAGTTCTACAATATACTGACGACCATAATCTGATTCGTTGTCTCTGTTTGATTGAATATACTTTGCCTATCTGAATCATCCACACACAAAGAAAAAGCCGCAACTAGATGAAAAACAAAACGTCGTAACAAGACGACGAAAACCAAACGCCGCAACAAGACTGCGAATTCACGAAAAACAAAAATAGGACCTAAATTTATGTGGAATAACCATTTATTTAAAAAATAAATTGATAAAAAGAGGTGCAAAGGGGTGATTTCAGGCCAAAAATGGCCAAAAATCACCTCTCCTTACTTAAGGAATATGAACGGCTAGAAAAAAAAGTGAAAGTTGAGAGAAAAAGAGGCTGGGGTTTTCAATAGTAGATTTTATTAATTACTACTTTTTTAAATCTCGTTGGATAAATTTTATTTTTATTTTACTTGTTTTACCATAAAAATTGCTTTTACATTCTATTTATAATTTTTTTAATTTTATAAGGAATAAAAATTATCACATATTTTTATTGCTAAGATTTAAATTCTTACTCTAATATTCTTATAATAAACCTATACAATAAAACATGTATAAATTAATACTTGATAAATTAATAATAGCTATTAAATAAATAATTTTTCCGGTTCCGACTTAAACTAATGAGATTGATTAATAATTTCAATAAATAGTAAAACAGTAGGCAAGCCCATGATGAAAACCCAATTCAATATTTTATGATTTTATTTAATTTTGAGGATGAGCCATTTGGTTTACGTTTAGGTTTTTGAGTCCTTTCCCTATCTGACTCTTCTGGTGTTTGCAGTCCGCCTAGCAGCGGTGCCGCCCGGCCGCTCTAACTGTTCCCTTCATCATGGATCTTCCAAGCCATGGCGACTCTTTCGTCAAACCGGCTGTGAATCATTCATATGCGTCTTCTGTCATTGGTTCTCCATTAATTCACTCTGAAACTTCAGTTACCAATAAAGGAGGGCTCATCGCCATTAAGATTGATCAACAAATTTACGAACAACAATTATCTATTTGCCAACATGTTCTCATTGCTCGTATTGTTTTGTTTAAAGGACACATTCCATGGAAAATTTCAGAATTGAAAAAGAAACTCTCCTCCGTTTAGGGTCTCTCAAGCAACTGGAGTTGATTTAATTGGGACAAGGCTATCATCATATGATATTGACTTCCAACAAAGAAAAAAGCTCGGTATGGAGTAGAGTTGTTGTTGCCTTGAAGCCAGGCATTCTTCATTTATAGCCTTGGTCTCCGGACTTCGATCCTTCAGCCTAAAAGTCCACTAATGCACAAATTTGGGTTCGCTTCTACCGTCTGCCATGGGAATACTAGCACCCTCAAATCTTAGCATCCATTGCTAGAGGGGTTGGAGTTCCGTTAAAGATTGATGGTGAAACTACTCAAGGCGAATATAGGCACTATGCATGTATTTTAATTGACGTAGATTTATCAACATCATTGCCTGAAAATCTACTTGTTGAAAGAATTGGAAAGAGTTTCTTCATTGATGTAACTTACAAAAATTTACCATCTTTTTGTAATATCTGTTCTAATATTGGGCATGAATCACAAGCTTGTCATTTTGGAAAGCAGAATTCTACGATTCCTGATGTTCCTCGGAAGGAAGAGTTCAAGAAAATCTGGAAGCAAAAATCTATACAGAAGCATTATGTTCCCGTTCGCAATGCCTTTGATTAGTTGAGGTGCATTGATGAAAATATCATCCAGACAGAGGTTACAGATTCAAATAATCTTAATTTGGTGTAGAAACAGCTTCATGCCGGTAATGATAGTGCTGCAGTTTTGTCAGTAAAGGATAGGCAAGAAGTGGTGGAATTGAATAATCCGGTGCAGGACCAAATTCATGACGGTGCTGTTTCTAACGCTACTTTGCCAGAAATTAATTTTAATGTCATTCAAACTCTGGTTGCAGTTGAGGATGTCGCAGATTTTGGAGCTGCGTCTCGATCACTGAGTGCTCATGACGAGAGGCTTTCTTCTCAGAGACCTCCGAAGTCTTATGATATAACTGATGTGCAAGTGAAGGAAAACGTTGCTATTGCTGTAGCAACTTCGCCAGATCAACGTGATGCTATTTCTATAAAAGGGGATGTGGAGTTGGCTCAGCTTTTAAATACAGCTGTTTTGACTCATGATTCTAATGTTGCTTCAGTTTTACATGCCAAAACTAAACCTCAAAATAGGACCACTAAAGAAACAAATGTGGTTGCCAATCAGGCCCTTCATTTGGGCAATGAAGATGTTATTTCTGCGATTCATAGGGACAATGTTCTTGATCATGAGGATGGTGATAATTCATATCAAGAATAATTAATACCTAGTCTACATCACAATGTAGTTGTGGATTAGTTGTCTAATGAGCAACGTGCTGCCCAAAACGAATTGGAATTTGTTGCTAGGCAAGCTTGGGCTGACCTTGCAGATAATACATCTCCTTGGCAAGAGGTTTCTAACAAGAAGAAAAAGAAGTTGAAACCTTATGCTGTGGTTTTAACTGGTAATAGGCCTACTACTCGGGCTTCTTCTCGATGATTATTGTCTTGATATTTTTCGTTGTTCATGCCTTGTTTTTTCTTTTCCTGGCTGGGTTGGATTGTACTCTTTTTATTTTTATTTTTAATAAAGGTTTTGGTTAGGGTTGATGCCTGCCAGAACAATTCTTATAAAAAAAAATAATAAATAGTAAAACAATATTTCTTTTGAAAATCTTTCATAACCCCGGCCTTTATCTCATTCATATTATAAATCAATTAAATTACAAAAAACACACATTATATATATTTTTTTAAAATAGTCTATTATTATTTAATTTTTCTTAAAATTTAAATCTAACTGATTTTAACTAGAACTATAAATCTATTTGACCTCTTTATTACAAAAAAATGATATCAGTTACATTAAAGACATTCAATACAATTAAATTAAACTTGCAAATTAAAAAAATATGGATTGGTTAGTATTTTTTAAACTTTTAGCCTCGTTTCATTAATAGATAATTTATATTCTTATAGAATAAAATAAATTTTTAGTTGATTAAATGAGCGTTATAATTTAAATTGTAAGTATACCTAATAAATTAATAAATTATTAATTTATTGATCAACTATATACATACATATATATATATATATATATATGCATGTATTTAAAATTATGATTTTATTCTCATCAAATTTTTTTTACATTTATTATGAATAAAAATTTATATATTATATATTATTTATTAAAGTATATATACATTAAAATTATGAGTCAACTCGTAAATTTTTGTTCAAATTTGTTCATAAATTTCATGGGTCGAGTTTTGTGTAACTTGAATGCGACTTGTTTATTAGATAAATTTGAATATACAAATTTAAACAAACTTTTATCGAGTTGAGTTTTGAATAGTTCATGAGCAGTTTAAACTCGTCTATACCCCTGATGAATTTATTATATTTGTAAAATATTTATGTAACTATTTAAGTATTATTTAAAGAAATTCGTTTGTTTGTGGAAAATATTTTCCTAGAAAATATTTTTTTTGAAAAATATTTTCCAAAGACAATATTTTCTTATGTTTGGTTGCAACACTAAATAAGATAATAAATGAGGAGAGAAGACATTAGAAAATAAAAGGGAAGACAATAAATGATGAGAGAATGCATTGGAACCTTCAAATGGGAAATCATTTTCCATTGTTTTAAAGTAATTTTTCTTTGACTGGTACATTATTTTCTCTAGGTAATCAAACACTGAAAAATAAAAGAAAGTATTTTTCAGAAGAATATTTTCAGCAAACAAACAGAGCCTACATATACAAATTATTTTATTTATTTAAATTTTAAAATAATCAAATAAAATATATTTTAACTTATAGTCTACACATGGGGTGATTCACAACTTGCATATAATCAATTAAGCCAAATTAGCTGAGCTCGCTAAATGTTATCAGCTTCTCATCTCTATAATAAAATATTAAATTTATTTATATATAAACAAAACAATCCGATATTAAGTCAAAAGTCATTGATTAAATTTACTCATAAATTAGCATTTAGTAATGTGTTAATTTGGCCTATAAAATTTCCCTTCTCATAGTATCTTGAGCTCATTCTTCATGTTCTATAATCTTACTTAAGCTCTTTGTATTTATTGATTATCACTTACTGCATGCATATATATAATATATATCATGGCTTCTACTTCTTCTTCTTCTTCTTCTTCTTCTTCTTCTTCTTCTTCTAATACACAGGAGCCCAAGGAAAATTGGGATGTATTTGTTTGTTTTAGAGGTAGTGATGTGCGGGATACATTTCTTAAGGATCTGGTGCAAGAGTTGAAGGGTACTGCCCACATCGAAAAAGTTTTTGTGGACACAGAATTGCCTACAGGAGACAACATATCGACACTCTTGAAGATAATTGACAGATCCTATATTGCAATAGTTATTTTCTCCGAAAAATTTGCTGATTCTTCATTTTGTTTGGATGAGATTGTGAGGATACACAAATGCAGGAAAGCACCAAAGCAAATTATTGCCATACCAGTCTTTTACGAAGTAGATGCGGGGCATGTTCAGGACCTGAAACAGAGATACGATTCAGAAAGATTAGGAGAGCGAAAAAATGGATGGTTTTCTTTCTTTAGATTTTTCTATGAAAGCAGATGGTTTTCTTTCTTTAGATTTTTCTATGAAAGCAGGCCTTTTGAGGACAATTTTCTTCGCCTCGTTGCGCAACAACGCCACCAAGAATTGGAAATAAAGAAGTGGCTCAAGGCTTTGACGGAAATAAGCAACATCAAAGGATACGATGGACAAAAGAGATTGCAATCAAACAATTTCAAGTATGTTCTGTTATTGCTTTACTCTTTTTTTTTTTTAATAATATATGTGGTTAATTTTAAATTTTAATAATATTAAAATTAATCTTAACTTTTAATATATTATTTTAATAATTACAAGTTCCAAACTAAATCTGATTTATCCTCACAGTTGATTATTAGAGGGAAAAAAAACTATATATAGAGTTTTTATTTTTATGTGGTACATAAACTAAAAATAGAATTAATAAAGACCTAATATATAAAAAATATTGATAACATTTAAAAATTATCAACTTTTTTTGTCAAAATGATAATTATTATTTTAAGCTATCATTTTAAATATATTTTATGTATATTATAATTAATTTAGATATAAAAATAGTGAATTATAAAATTGCTAAATATTTTTAGTTTATAAAATTGGCACTTACAAAGTGCATAAGGAGATGGATACATATATTAACAATATATTTGTTTGAATCTCTACATCTGACAAAATTGTAATATAAAAGATTTAATTAAACTGAATATGTCATCTGATAGAATATTTTCTCAAATGTGTCATTAATAGTATTAATCTTCAATAAATAAACATATAATTTTATAATAAAAATATTTTAAAAATAAATAAAAGATAATATATTAATTTTATGGATTGAGATCAAATTTATAATAGATTCAAACAAAAAATAAAATAATTTTTACTATATTTATCATTAAATTTAAATAAAATACATAAATCATTAAATAATTATAAGATTCATACATAAGAATTTTATAATATTCTTATTTATAATGTACTGCACCTTTTGTATGAATTATAATTAATAAATATAATTTATATTTTTATCATTAATATATAATATTAAACTATCTATACATCTATATCTACATCTATAATATATATTAATACTATATTTAAAAGTGTGAAAGAGGGTGATTAAGGTTTTCTGGACAAAAAAGTGTATGTAGTTTTAATATATTGACAAAAAAAAAATATTTTGTAAAAGTTTTGAAATTGATAAAAATGGTTTTAGTTTATATTTGAGAATTTAAAATTTAGACTTTTATATTCATCAATTAGATAGATTTAAATAAATATAAAATACTTTTTCTACATTTATCCTGAAGTCTAAATAAAATGCATAAATTATTAATTAATTTAAAGGTACATGTATATAAATATTTAACTATGTATTATATATTAATTATAATTAATAATTATAATTTATATTTTTATTATTTATATAATTTTACATTGTCTATAATACATAAGAAAGTAAGTAAAAAGATTAAAAATTAAAAAATAAGAAATTTTAATTAATTGACAAAAACAGAAAAGGGTTTATTTTATAATATTACTATTTAAATATTCAAGGTGCAACTAACTACGAAAATTCAATTATTTTAAAAATAAATTATAATCAATTAAAAAATTATTTTTAGGTAGAGTTATAATTAATCGAAATTTTTAATTTACATTTTGATTTATTTTGATAAACATAATACCTATTACAAATCTAAATTAAGCTTAGTTAAATTATACATATAATAATATCATTGACAGAATTATAATATTAATTTTTATATTTTATAAGTATATTATTTTTATTTCTTTATGTATGATGCTTAAATTTATCACTAATATGAATTTGTGAACCTTATTATAAAATAATATTTATTATTTATAATATCTCTTAAAATATAATTCATATTTTGCATGAATTATTATATGTGTGTGTGTAATTTAGTATTAACAATTTATTATATTTATTTTATAATAACGTATATTTTTATAATATAAATAAAATTAAAAATAAATTAAAATTTTATAAATTTATAATCACTGCATTACACATGAAAAAGAAAAAAGTGACCAACTAGTATAATGAAAATGTAAGAAATGGATGAAATACTTGAACTTCAAACTCAAAACTTGAAGTGTTGAGCTTGAACTTCAATTGAATTTTAGCTCATAATTGCAATCGCCTAAGTGGTGTTCGGCTCCCCCTAAAATACTGAACTGAACCAAATTTTTCAGTTTTTCATCAGCTTCAAGCCTCATGCACATTGCTTAAACGGGAACTTCATCTCTACAATCACTTCTTAATCTTTCAATAGTCCATGGATTTTTTTTAGGGTTTGGCTTTATTCATCCAATCTATAATTATATGCCTATATATATACAGCTATATATTCTACTGATTCTCCAACATGCATAATATACTAATAGCTTTCAAATATTTATTTTGTACGTTATACATAAAAGGTGTCTATTAAAGTAAAATTCAATAAAAAAA
Source organism: Mallotus japonicus (assembly GCA_949634005.1). Taxonomy (NCBI): domain Eukaryota; kingdom Viridiplantae; phylum Streptophyta; class Magnoliopsida; order Malpighiales; family Euphorbiaceae; genus Mallotus; species Mallotus japonicus. The sequence continues at coordinate 655 of CATIWK010037231.1, read as the reverse complement.
AATTAACCTGTTTAAGAATAATTCATAAAAAACCAAATGTTATTATCACCCCTGATTTTTTTAATTATTATTTTGAGAATAAACACCCAATTATCTTGTAGCTATATCTTAAACAAAAAATAAATAAATAAAACATATCATGCATCTTATATATATTTAATAAAGTTGGCTTTTCATGTGTTACCAGTACTGGTTACCAGTTGATTAAAGCAATTGCAAAGACGTGTCAGAAAAACTATGTGAAAGAATTTTAGCTGGTTCTCACAACGACAAATTTGTTAAAATTAATTCTCATGTCAATCGCATGTCGGGTGTTAAAATTAAACTGATGTTCGGATAGTAGGAATTTGTGGGTTGCGAGGTGTTGGTAACACCACAATTGCTAAAAAAGTATATAATGACATCAAGCATAATTGTGATGGTTACGACTTCATTGAAAATATCAAAGAAAACATGAAGAACCAAGCTATGATTAGAGATAATAGGATTAGAAAGTTATTAAAGGTTGGGGCGCATATTGATGACACCTGATTTTTATTATTATGAAATTGAACACCCATTTATTTTGTAGCTATATCTTATATATATATATATATATATATATATATATATATATATATATATATATATATATATATATATATATATATATATA
>CATIWK010037180.1:0-23434 GCA_949634005.1 Mallotus japonicus | reverse complement strand
CTCTATTTACATGCAATTTCATATAAACCCTTATTTTAAACAATAAACTCCAAGGCAACCAATCAATGAAATTACATACAAATAATGCATCATTCAAGTTCATAACCCCTATGTTAGTCTAATCTACAAATTTTATTCAAATGGGCTAAGTTTACATGTTTTATTTTATGAATGGGCCTAAAAAGCTAATGGGCTCAATTCCTAGTCAATTTTTATTTAAATGACATCTAAGTCTATTTTAATTCTAAAAGTGGGCCTAGGTTTACAAATTATGAAAATACGTTAATTAATGGGCTGAATTTAAATTAATTTTATTAACTAAAAAAATGGGCCTATGTCTAATTAGCTAGATGAGCCTAAATTATTTCTAACCTAAAATCTAAGTTAATTATGAACCTAAAAATCAAATTAATTAATTAATCTTAAAAAAAACCCTAATTATTAAAAGTGAATCTAATAATTAACCTAAAAAACCCTAATTATGAGCTTAAATGTAAAAAAAACAAAAAACACAACTCAAACATAAAAAATATATCAAAATCATAAAAAACATAAAAACATAAAAACATAAAAAACAAACATTCAAACAAAATTATTTCTAATCCTATTTAATTTTACGTGCATCCTAGATTAATCTAAAGCCATCATTTATTTTATTAAAACTTTACCAAGTAAACCTAATTACTAATCAATTAATAAAACACATATCCACACATAATTTTTATTAATATCCCACTATTGGGGCTATTACAAGGATCTAAAACAATAATAAAAGACAATAAAATAGAAAATAATAAAATACAATAGAATAATAACAAAAAAAAGAAAAACCTAAAAATCTAATTAATCACATGATTCATTCTTGATTTCTGGAGATTCATGTCTTGTAAGTCTAGGTCACTCCCTCCATTGAAATATACAAAAAAATCAACAAAGAAAATAATTAGTATATAAATAAATCAACGTAAAAGAAAGAAAAAAAAAGAAGAAGGAATAAAATAAAAATGAAATAAAAAACAAGAACAAAACACTGATGCAGTATTGATGGCTCCTTAAAGTAGGTGATTTGCACCGTTTGTTCACTAGGAATTCGCCTGGATTATTTAACTTCAACTCTCTCTTTGAAGGCAACTGTGTTTCTAAGATCAATTAAAGGACTCTTGTGTCTGTGTGTTTAAGTTCTTTCCGCAGAAGATTTTAAAGAAGAAGAAGAAGACTTGTTTGAACTTTTTTTTTTTTTACAGAAAACGTAAACTCTCAGCTCTGCCTCTTCTCTCCGTTCTCTCCTCTGGATTTTTTCTTTTTTTGTTTAAGCAGACTTCGTTATGGTTTAAATAGGAACCATGAAAAAACCTAGCAGAGTCACGTTGGACTCTGTTGCATCAGGAGATTGAGTTCCTCCTGTGAGGGACTCTCTCTCGCTGATAATTCCAGCGATTAATCAAGAATTAATCACTTGAAAACATCATTATCTCATCATTGAACCAATCAGAGTTGAGATAATGAGTTTTATTTGCATTAAAACACTGAAAAAAAAACGACGAGTTTTAATCCCGACCCAAAGTCCAGATTACCAATCGGCAATCTAGAATTCCGATCGGAATTCTGGATTTCCGATTAGAAATCCATTATTCCAATTTGCAATTTTTTTTAACATTTAATTACAAAAAGGTCCTTCTAAAAACCAAAACTTTTCAACTGAGTCCTTTAAAAATACTTTAGAAACACAATCAAGCCTTTTCAAGATTTCGAACTCAAATATCCCGAGACTCATTTTAATTTTCTCATCATCGTAGTTCTCTGTCGCATCAATACCCAGCTATTCCGAAATTGGGTGTCTACAGTTGCCCCCCTTTGTCGCTGTTTGCTCAACAAATTGCAGCAAAGCAGAATACACATAATTTCAATAGACACTATGCATTATGCAGACTCGGAAAACACATTATACTGGGTTGTATAATGTTTGACATGGCAATGCATTACACTCGAGTGTACAAATATGCATTTTGATAATACTGTATTCGGACATACAGTGTGGATTTTGAAAATACATTGTACTCGGTCGTACAATGTGGATTTGAGAGTATACTATACTCAGACGTATAGTATGATTTTTAAAGTTATACTGTACTCGGACGTACAGTACGATTTTAAAGGTATACTATACTCGGACGTATAGTACGATTTTTGGAGCTATACTGCACTCGAACGTACAGTATAATTTTTGAAGATATACTGCACTCGGACGTACAGTACGATTTTTAGAGATATACTGCACTCAGACGTACAGTATGATTTTTGAAGATATACTACACTCAGACGTACAGTATGATTTTTGGAGATATACTGCACTCAGACGTACAGTATGATTTTTGAAGATATATTGCACTCAGACGTACAGTATGATTTTTGAAGATATACTGCACTCGGACGTACAGTATGATTTTTGAAGATATACTGCACTCGGTCGTACAGTATGATTTTTGAAGGTATACTATACTCGAACGTATAGTATGATTTTTGGAGCTATACTGCACTTAAACGTACAGTATGATTTCGAAAATATATTGCACTCGGACGTACAATACTGATTTGAGTATTCATTGCACTCGAACGTACAATGCTGATTTTAGAATTACACTGTACTTAGACCTACAGTGCTGATTTTGAAGAATTCACTGTACTCTGACGTACAATGTTGATTTTGGAAATGTACTGTACTCAGACATACAATATTGATTTGAGAATGCACTGTACTCGGACGTACAATGTTGATTTTGGAAAATTCACTGTACTCGGACGTATAGTGCTGATGTGAGAATTCGCTGTACTCGAACGTACAGTGCTGATTTTGAGAATAGACTGTACTCGGATGCACAATGCTGATTTTGTAAATGTACTGTACTTGAATGTACAGTATTGATTTTGGGAATACACTGTACTCGGGCGTACAGTGTTGATTTTGAGGATACACTGTACTCAGACCTACAGTATGATTTTGATAATACACTGTACTCGGACGTACAGTGCTGATTTTGAGAATACACTGTACTCGGATGTACAGTGCTGATTTTAAGAATACACTGTACTCAGACGTACAATGCTAATTTTGAAAATGTATTGTACTCGGACATACAGTATTGATTTTGGGAATACACTGTACTCGGGCGTACAGTGTTGATTTTGAGGATACACTGTACTCGGACGTATAATATGATTTTGAGAATACACTGTACTCGGACGTACAGTGCTGATTTTGAGAATACATTTTACTCAGACATACAGTGCTGATTTTGAGAATACACTGTACTCGGACGTACAGTGCTGCTTTTAAAAATGTATTGTACTCGAACGTACAATATTGATTTGAGAAATACACTGTACTCGGACATACAGTGCTGATTTTGAAGTATGATGTTATGCAATGCATGCAAAAATCAACCTTGATGCAGACTGATTCTGATGATTTTTTAATAATTCAGTGAATTATTAAATCACGCCAATGACTTTATAGTTTTCTATTTTAATTAGTAATTAATTCCCTAACTAAATTGCAATTTTGGACTAAATTGCAAGGAAAACTATAGGACTTAAATGCAAGCAAACCTGGAGGACTAAAGTGGATATTTGCCACTTTAATAAAAGCTTCCTTTTGCTTCGTTTTCCCGATCCATTCTTCATTCTTCCTATTTCTTCTCGTCTTTTTTCTTTCACTTTCACTTAGATTTCCAATCTTCTTTTCTCCATTACTTCTTCATTTGATGTCTGATTTTCAATCTGTCTGATCCTATGGCCCACCCGCAACGCAAACTACGTGGAAATGGCTCCAGACAATCAGATCTGATTACTTCACCATTACATTTTCCTCAAAACCACCTTGGGCTTAATGAAGGAGAAGTAATAACTCCATTGACTCATTTGCATCTTCATAAGAGCTCTCAAGCTGGTGATGAGGTAAGCTTTCTTCCTCCCTCTGCTTCTTTCTGCAAAATTATTCCTATGATTAGGAACTGTAAATGTGTAGATTGACATGTTCATGCATGTATTTAGAGAATATTTGCTATGTCAAACAAATAAAACTGCATGAAATAGCTAGAATGCAAAAATGTGCAAAACTGAAGCGTGCATGTGAAGATCAGCATCAGAATTCCAATCGGGTCTTTGGATTTCCGATCGGAAATCTAGTTTTTCGATTTTCAAAATTTATTTATTTATTTTTTACAAAATCCAAAAAATTAAAAAAGAAAATGATCCTGTTTATCTTTAAACTCCATTCAGAAACCATTGAAGTTCTTAGGTTGCTTTCATTTGGCTCGAGAACTCTTTCATGATTTTTCTGGAGAGGTAGTGCAACACATCTGGGCATCTGGCTTCAGACGCTTCATTGCTGCTTTACCAACTGTTCGGGGTAAATCAGACCACTATTCTCTTTTTGCTTTGATTGAGCGATGGATGGACACCACTCACACCTTTCACACACGAGTGGGTGAGCTGACTATTTCTCCTATGAGCTTCTCTGCTATCACTAGTATTGCCTTTGGAGGTACACCAGTTTCTTTTGGTATCAGCTATTGTCATCTCCCAGAAGATGGTTGGAGTCGTTATGTTCATGATCTACTCGGGTTCACTCCGATATGAAAGAATAGGAAGAACGTGCTCCTTTCTTCTCTCGTTCAGGGTTTCAGGAGGTTACCTGCCACTACACCTCGCCAGATCCTTCAAAAGGCGAGATGTTTCTTGTTGATATTGCTCGGCACTACCCTCTTCTGTGAGACTAGTCATGAGGTCAGCATTGCTATTCTTAGTCCACTTCAAGACCTTGCTAGAGTCACTACCTTCGATTGGGGATCCGCAGCTCTCGCTTATCTTTACTACAGAATGGACACTGTCTGTAGAGGTACTGTGACGATGTACGGCTTTTGGCATGTTCTGCAATATGTCTTCTGACCTTTCAACTTTTCTTATCTTTACAACCTTTTTTTTTATCTCAACCAATTCTCCTCTTTCAGATATGGGGCATTGAGATCGAACTGATTCGAGGCTTCAATGCTGTTAGCCTTAACAGGAGCCTTCCTCTGATGCAGAGATGAGGCTCTTTTCATCTGTCTAGCATTAGACATGATTTGCAGACTTACCGGGAGCAGCTGAACTCCTTGACATGAGACATGGTAAAATAAATTCAATTTTTAGTATTTTTATAATTGTAAAACACTAAATTTAATTTAACTGAATGAATTTGCAGGTCCAATTAGATTGGCTGGCTGGTGCTGAAGACATTCAGCGATATGATTTTATGGTTGCTGCTATGAGGCTCGAGACTATGAGGATTCTGCTTCCTGGTTATGGCTGCCTGATGTGGTATCTTGGAGAGCGTGTGCATCATTGGCACTTGGGGACCCACCAGGAGGCGTGTTCCTTCTCCTATCCCTTCTTCGATGTTATGGAGCTGTAGCATGACTGGTCCTGAGCTTAGAGCAGCTCTTGAGGGATATGGTGCTTTGACTTTTCTTGAGCGTTCACGTCATTACCAGCAGTACATTCAGAAGAACCTTCTGGAGCAGGTTCCTACACATCTAGGTGAGGTAAATCCTTCAACATTCTATCCTTTGTTTTCTTTATGCTGTCACTGACTGTCATTTATAGTTTGAGGATGTAGGCTCTCCCACTGCTGATGAAGTTATGGAAGAGCAGGCTGATACTGAGAGGACTGAGACTGAGAGGACTGGTCCTAGACACGAGTCTTATACTCCTCATACTGAGACTGTTCATGGAGAGTCTTCATCGGGTACCACTCTAGGTGATATTTCACTCCTAGATCAATCTATGTACTTCTGGGCTCCTGCTGTCCAGACTCCTGTTGAGCAGCACATTAGCTTTAACATGACATAGCCTCCTCGTTTCTCTCCACCAGATGCTTCTCATGTAAGTATACTTCTGTTGTTTTATCTGCACAAACTAAACACTTAATGCTGATGTTAGTAAAATTTACACTACAGGTTCCCCAGACGTAGGCGGAGTACCTATATGGACTTGCTTCATCACAGAGATTATTCACTATGCAGGTCATTGACAGTTGGAGAGTAAGTAATCAAAACATATATGCACATGTATGCGTGATATGTATGAAATGCATGATTCTAATCAAATGAATGCAACAGAGCTATGCTGAGGACTTGGAGCACCAAAATGAGCGACTTCAACATCAATTGGAGGGTTTGGGCATCGACCCTCATAGTGCTGAGACTTCGACAGCTAAACCTCAGGATCAGAGTGATGATCCAGCTAGAGGATAGAGTCCTTGGCCAGACACTTATCGGCATGATGATCCAGTTAGAGGATGGAGCCCTTGGCCAGACTCTGGAGCTGAGGATGACTGATCTTTATCTACTTTCTGTACTTGCATGATTGTATTCTGTACTTTGACTGATCTTTCTGCACTTTGAATTGTTCTGAACTGCTTCATCTTTTCTAAATGGATTACAGACTTTCTTTTGAATCAAACCTCAAATAGTGAATAGGACTTTGAACTGTTCTGAACTGCTTCATCTTTTTTTTTTATCGGAAATCTACTATCCCGATCGGAAATCTATATTTTCGATTGGAATTATAGAAATCTGATCGGCAATGTGGATTTCCGATCGGATTTCTGACTTTTCGATCGGAAACCCAGACTCCAACTCTGGTTTTTTCGATTCCTTGTCCGTCTTGATTACTGATTTGAGTTCGATTCAAACACATTGAGCACGGAAGAAATCCTAATCCTTTCCAGATTCTACCTTCTTCCATCTCTTCCTCATCACTTTCTAAAATCAATATCTGTGAAGAAAGCTTCAATAATTTGAAATGAAAAGAACATGCATAACCCATTTCATACCATCCTACTCCAAAGCATGTGGTCCTCAAGCAAGCGTTATTTACTTCTTTAAACCCATATTTCACTTTACTAATGCCTTCACAAAACCTCAATTGAGAATTAACCCACTTCAATTTTTACTAAAACCCAATTAATAAACTCAAGCAAACCCTCTAAAATCTAACACAAAAAAGGCATAAAAGAAAAAAAACTATTACTTTAACCTCTTTGAATTTAACTTATGATCAGTTACCTACCTTATATTCAGCTAGAAGCAGTAGGCTTTTGAAGATAAAGAGTTTTTTTTTCTCTTCGTCCATATCCTTAACAAAACCCAAACCCACCCATAAATCTCACCTTTATTTCATGCATGTAATACACTTCTTGATGTTTTGCAATAAGAAAATGAGATAAGTTTAGCTTGGTTTGAATTAGAATTTTGCCAAATAGATCAGCAAAGAAAAATTAAGGAGGAAGCTATGAATTTGAAAAAAAAGTTTGCAACTAGAGTTTGCTTGGACAGATTCGATTAGAGTTTGCAAGGATGGAGCATTTATGATTCAGAGTTAATATGAGGAAGGAGTAGTGCGGTGGCTATGTGAGCACGTTGAAGGTGGTGGTGCAGTGATTAATGACAGTGGAGGAGAACAAGTTGGTGATTCAGGATAGATAGATTAAAGTTTTAAGAGAGATGATTAGATTAAGATGAAGGTTTTTAATTGAATTAGGATTTCTCTTTTTCTTTTCCTTTTGTATTGTTAGGTTTATTATTATTATTATTATTATTATTATTATTATTATTATTATTATTATTATTATTTATTTCCTTTAGGTGGGGTATAATTGACACATCAATCTAATATGTTTGAAATAACGGAGAAGGACTAACAAGCAACTCTTTAAAGACTTATAGGACTCAATTAAAAAAAATTTAGGACTTAATTGTAATTTTTAGAAACTTATAGGACTTGTGGGTTCATTATCCCTTAAAAAATGTAACTTGAATCTTGAATTTACAAGTTTATTAGTGAATTTTTATTTTTGGGTTTGACTATTGATTACCCTTTGTTTGGAAAGTGGAAAAATTAGTAAAAAATAATTGGGATTTTTTTAATGGAAATGTGACATGGAAGTGGAATGCAAAGGTGGCATTTGATGTGTTTTCAGACTTTACATTTTGACTGACATGTCATCAGTCCACTTTTGAGGAGATTTGCAAAGTAACTGACACATCAGCACTTTTTGTCAATTTTGACGGTTTAGGACGTTGCAATTTTTAAAAAGTTCATAAACTCAATTGAAACACTTAAATTTGATAGGATTTAATTGAAAAATCAATATAATGTTTAGGACTAATGAAGTCATTATCCTTTTATTTTAAGGATAACAACAATTTCAGTCCTATAAGTTATGGGCGATTTCCAATTTAGTTCTATAACATTAATTTTTTACAATTGAGTACACAAAGAATTTAAAAAATAAACCGTTAGTCCTAAACTGTTATCTCTAACGGAATGAGCACACATGACAATTATTTGCCTACGTGTCATCCTAGTCATCTCTATGTGGACTAACACCATCCACATGGCCTGCCTACGTGTCATCCCAGTCATCTTCTTCTTCTTATTCTCTTTCTTCTTTCTTTCTTTTTTTCTTTCTTTCTTCCTTCTTCATTTACCATGGCCATAATGTAACCGAGGCAAACCCCAATTCACCTCCACCGTTTGACATGGTTCCTAGCAATTAAAAATTCATTTGATTTTCAAAAAAATTTTACAACAACAATTTCATGACTCCTAATTGCTCAACGACTTTATGTGTGATTCATAAAATTATTTTCAAGACATTTACAATAAGAGGAGAGAAACCAGTCATTAATATAAATCGGTTGGAACTTGAGGGGAACCATCATCGGATTAACTAGACACACGAGTCACCAAAGTTCAACTCAATAGCAAATGATGGCCACTTACAAAGAATTTATAGTACTAGACAAAGCTTATATGATTTCTTTTTGTATATTTATAGTTCTTTCAAGTTACACCCTTAATTTGGTAAGTGAATTCTTTAGCTGCAAATGCACACTCTCTCCTTTTTAAATCTTGGTTCTGTTTTAAAGCATCATTATAAAATTATTCTAACTCCATTCCTACATTTTCCATTCACTGAGTTCAGCAGCAAACCAAACATTGTACAATAGCAACTAAATGATAACAAGATTATGAAGTTCATGGTGAAAAGGAAGAATAAGTTTAACATGATTCAAAAGAGAGCGATGCAACCAAGTTGCAAGAGTAGTAACGCAGAGAAAAAAAACAACAAATTTCAAGGCTGTCCATGAATTAAAATTCAACGGAGGAACGCAATACTCAAAGCACCAAATCCAGCAAACAAAATTTGTTCATCCAAAAATCAAATTCCATGAAGAAAGTAACACCGAGGATATAAAATTCCAGCAACAGATAAAGGTTCAGAAGTAAATTATAGGATCGATGCAAAGAGGGGAAGATGGGGGTTCACGCACTGTTAGGTGCAGCTCTATTTTCTTCCCTTATTGCTTTGACAGATTCTTCACCACGCCTTCGATCGACCCCCATTTTCACTACCGGACTCCATTAGTGTTTGTCTTCCCTTCCTCTTTTTTTTTATCTGCTTGTATCTAGTTCTCTTTGATCTCAAGCTCCAATACAAGGAAACCTCAATTGCTTATCTCTAAAGAAAAAAAATCAAATAACAAAGACTCTCTTCCTCCTACAAGCACACAGATTTGCCACCCCATCAAGGAGAAGAAGAAGAAGAAGAAGAAGAAGAAGAAGAAGAAGAAAGAAATAAAGAAAGAAAGAAAGAAAGAAAGAAAGAAAGAAAGAAAGAAAGAAAGAAGAGACGAGAAGAATACGAAGAAGAAGACAATGACTAGGATGAAATGTAGGCAGGTCATGTGGATGGTGTCAGTCCACATAGAGATGACTAGGATGACACGTAGGCGAATAATTGCCACATGTGCTCATTCCTTTAGAGATAACGGTTTAGGACTAACAGTTTATTTTTTAAATTCTGTGTACTCAATTGTAAAAAATTAATATTATAGGACGAAATTGGAAATCGCCTATAACTTATAGGACTGGAATAGTTGTTATCCTTTTATTTTATGAATCTAGACTTCTTCCCTTTATGAAGTTTGGTGCTTTCAAAGGTTCTTTTACCATTTTAACTCATGTTAGAGTTGGTTTTGACTTAAAAATATTCCTCTTTTGACTTCTTTGATGAGTAATAAAGATCTAACCCTTATTATTAGGTTCAACATTTGAAGTGGTGCCCTCAGGAGTTTTTTTTTTTTTTTTTTTGAGAATAGCCCTCATGAGTATGTTGAATGTTTGATTATGGTGCATTTTGGTGCATAATTGTTCTTTGAATATAGGAAGAAAATTCATAATGATCTAAAACTTACTGTTAAATTTATAGATGTTACACAAGATTAGTGTTTGCAATGCTAACATGTTCATACTTGCTTCCTCTTCATTAATGGTGATTTTTCCATTTCTTTGTAACTCCACTATTTGATCTTTTATAATAAAATATTTTTCCATTGGTTGGCTAACTAACCAATGGTATTTGCAGTTGTTTGGATTATAAATTGATTAGCCTATTATGGACACCCTCGGTTTGAGCCCGCAACGAAAGCCTGGTGATGAGAAAGTCTGAATTTCAAATGCAAGAAGAGTCCGAGATCTTCTTAGAATAGATCCGAAAGCTTAAACCTAACCCAAACCCTTTAAACCAAGCCCAAAGCAAATGGCCCAGTCTAAGCCCATTAAGCCTCAGGCCAAGCCTTTTTAGGCCAGGCCTAGGTGAAGAGGCGATCGTCTCAACGAAGAGGCGGCGCCTCTTCACCCCAGGCATCAGTGAGGCGTCACCTCTTCACACCTGTCTCCTGCAGTAATAAATGCTATTTATTGCTGCATTTAACTCAAAAACCGACCCTATTTCACCTTATCTTTGCATTTTTGGACAAAATAAAGACTTTTAAGGCAAAAATGAGTTGGAAGAGGGGAGGCAATTATGAGAAATATTAGGTGGAGAGTGAGCTTGGATTTTTGGAAAATTGGAGAGAGAAAAGGGAGGGGTTTTAAGAGAGGCTTTGGCTTTATTTTTAAAGAGAGGTTAGCCATTGTTCAGAGAAAAAGAAACAAGAGAGAAAAAAAAGAAGGAAAAACGTTCTTGAGAAAAGAAGAAGGGGAAAATAAGAGAAACAAAGGGAAAGGAAAGAAAGAAGTTGATCTTTAAGCCTAGGAGTTTAACTCTTTGAAGGCTCTTGCATTCAAATCATCAAACAAGCTGTGAGGGTTTAGTTAGGAGCTCCATACGTTCTTTAATCAGTGAGAATCCTTATTTTAGTGTTAAAGCTTCAATTTCATATTAAAAGCATCAATTGTTTGATTTTTGATTCATTTTAATATTCTGTTGTTTATTTGATGTTATATGAAAGCATGATTGCTTGAATATGTGAATTACTGAGTGTTAAATCCCTGGTTTGTGTTTATTTTCATGCATATTTGAATTACTTAATGTCTAAGAAAGTATACAGTTTTGAGCTGTAGTGCTCTGTTGAGGAGGCGATCGCCTCTTCATAGAGGCGATTACCTACTGATCAGAATCAACATATTTTTTATTCATTTCAGTATACTTTTAGTATATTTCCTGTATATTATCCATATATGATGTCTGTTGTTTTCAATATTGTATGTATTTGTTTTAAATACTACACTTTCTATATTGGTTGATCTATGCTTACGTGAATATTCATGACTAATTTCATCCAAATATGATTTGAATTATTGTGTGAATATACTGTTTATCTTGATATGAGATTAACAGTATTTGTTGTAGGTTTTTTTACTGATTTCTTGATCACTATGTAATTAATGGATTAAGTAGTTCTTGAGAGGTTTTATTTTGATGGATTATTGTAATAATTGTACAAAGAATTGAAATCCCAAATCACTAATCTCTATCCCATTTGTATTGAATGAATGGTTGTAACATTTATTCTTTATTTGTTCAAATTGACAAGGTAATAAGCAAGCAAACGAGACTAATGTGCAAAATCGGTAAAATCATAAAACTGGAAACATGTGCAACCAACATTAATAAGGAAATAATTTAATAATCAAAGGTAATAAAGTACAAAACACAAACGGAGGCCAACCGCAAGGTTGGGTGGGCATTCTAAGCCCATACCAAGTTTCCAAACCCGATCTCTGAAGACGGCTCCTGGGTACCTCCATGGAATCTAGTTGCTATAAGTGTATCCTGGTTTTCATCCGGGTGGTGACTCCATCTCCAATAATGGGTCTCAAGCCCATTTTTGTATTTCCTAGCAGGCCCTGAGCTTGCACAGTGTCGTGGTCGCCAACACTTGGGCGCATGCTAAACCCCGCCGCCTACAGTGGTGACTCCACTGGGGATAGGGAAACTGATTCCTGTGTTTTATAAATTATCATCCTTGGTTATTAAAATATTTCCTTTGCATTTTACTACATTCACTACATATGATCACACAATGAGCATATCAGTCCTTGAATAAATCGGTAATAGTCCATATTTTACTACCTGTGTTTCACTCAAACCTAGTGGTGGAATATCGCCTATTACCACTCGCAGCACGTACTTATCCATGTCGCACGAACCCTTGAGTGGGAAGACGTAATGGAGGTATATAGCTGTGGGAGCCGTAGTTTATTACCCTTGGCTCAACTCATGTAATTGACTTAGAAATTTCCTCTAAGATTTTCCAAATGTATGTGATTTGTGCCATATAGTGAACCTTTCAAATAAAGCCCAAGCCTATTGCAAATGGACCTTATCCAAGTGGGTCTCTCAGGCCTATACAAGCCTATTATGAGTAAACCTTGTCAAAATGGGCCTTTTATGCCTATTCTTAGCCCATTTCAAATGGATTTTGACAAAGTAGACTCCTAATGTTGAAACTTGGCCCACTAAGAATGGACTTTGGGTTTATTCAAAGGAGTTACTACTTGTTTGATTCGATCTTGAGAGTTTCTTATATACGACGGTTTTGTTTTCCCCTGTTGATAATTAAAACTCGATCAACAATCCTAAGAAAAGGAACTCGCCATTGAACACGTGTGTGGAAGAAATAAGGGTGGAGATACCATTTGAAGAGCTTTGTCTTATGTTATGTGCTAAATGTAAATGGAAATTATTTTATTCTTTCAAGAGTCTGCATATCATGCATACATGTCATGCATGTTTCTAACCGACAATGATTGCAGACATAGATTTAAATCAATCATCCACGTGGACTCGCTCCAACACCGGTCGTTTAGTTAGAATGTAAAAAGATACAGCAACATTGAGTTTTGATCCAGAACAATTCAAAGCAGAAATGGCTGAACAGACTAGGACAATGATGCGAGAAATGATGACAGAAATGAATTCAAATAGGCAAGAGCCACCTAGACCTCTACCACAGCCGTTTGATCTGGATACTGAGAATCTGGGAAGGCGGGAAATTGAGGATGACCAAGAGACTTTGTTGGCAGTGCCTATGACAAGACCAGATGTGAATCCAAGTGCTTCAGAGAATCCAGAAAAGCCAGATTGGGCTAAGGATCTTGTTAAATCCATGGCTCAAATGTAGTTAATGATGAAGGAGAAAGGGATAGATGCTCCAATAAACTACTCTGATCTGAGTCTAGGGGAAAACGATGATCCGCTACCCCAAAAGTTCATATTTCCTGACATAAAAAAGTTCACTGGAGTGGAAGATCCTCATTTGCATCTTAAGCAATATGCTACTCACATGAGGACCACCAGTCTGAACAGGGCGTAAATAGTCCAACAATTTCCCCTATCTCTTGAGGGAGCACCTATCGGATGGTACTATTCTTTGGAATCCAGAATATAAGCTGATTGGGAAGAGTTGTGTGCAGCGTTTGTCAAACAGTACAGTCTTAATATTTAGATGGAGGCGTCATTGAGAGATTTACTGAACATTAAGCAGAGATTCAATGAGCCTTTTGTTGACTTCTTGATTAGATGGAGAGCCAAGCTTACGTAGATGAAGCATCGACCTTCAGAAAATGATCAACTTGTGATAGTGATGGAGGGGTGTGTTCTTCCGCTCTCTAAAAAGTTGAAAGATTTGGGGATCTAGGGGGTGCAGAAGGAATCAGATCTGGCATAGGAAAGAAAGTCGTTTAGTGGAAGATCCTCAGCAAGAGAAGGACCAGGATCCAGCAATGGAGTTGGATGAAGCAGCAATGTACAAATCAACGAGGTTCAACAACCTAGAAGGTTTTCCAATCTAGGGAGACCTCTATCCAAGGTTCTTGAAAAACTGATTGAGAATAACTTACTTCGACCTTTACCCCGGAGACCTCCATTTCCAAATGCCGATCCCAAATTCTATTGTAAATATCACCAAAACATCAGCCATGACACTGATGGCTGCACTCGCCTAAAGCATGAGATCCAAGACCTGATCAATGCAGGCAAAATCACTGACCATGAAAATAAAAAGCCAAACACAAGAAATAACCCCTTTACCAATTATCAGAGAATGCCACCACCAAACCAATCCATCCTTGCCATAAACACCGGCTTGACTGAGGAGCAAGTCTTAAACTCCTTTGATGACACCACATCTGCACCATTAAAACCAGAGCCATAATGCTTAAACCTGGGAGAACTTGAGGATGTCGGTGTGAATGTCTTGAATATCTGGATTTCATCTGATAAGGAAGGAGAGGCAATTGATTTGTGGAAAAGTAAGGAAGGGAAGAAGGTTCAATCAGTCAGAAAGCTTAAAAAAAAAAATTCGAGTCTGAAGAAAAGAAAGAGAGTCCAAAAGAAAAGTCAGCAGAAGAATCAGAAGAAAAGTTCAAAGAATCAGAGAAAGCTAAGGAGATTGTTGAAGTCAAGAGAGTAGGAAAGACTCTCGCTAGCATTTGGGAGATACTGATGCACTCCAAAGCCCATCGGGAGGCGCTAGTACTAGCTCTAGACTCTAAGATGGTGCCCTTAACTCATACCCCTGAACAATTAGTTGAATCATTGACTGAAAGCCCCCAAGGAACTGTGATGTTCACAGATGATGATTTACCGCTAGAAGGGAGAGATCATCTCAAACCCCTGTTCATTAAAGCTGAAGTCAAGGGAAAGCTAACATGCTGTGTAATGGTAGATAATGGTTCTACCATCAATGTCTGCCCTTTGAAAATATTGCCTAAGTTAGGGCT
Source organism: Mallotus japonicus (assembly GCA_949634005.1). NCBI lineage: Eukaryota > Viridiplantae > Streptophyta > Magnoliopsida > Malpighiales > Euphorbiaceae > Mallotus > Mallotus japonicus. The sequence goes on along the minus strand of CATIWK010037180.1, from coordinate 8,320 downwards.
TACAGTAGCTGATTTGAAGTCATCGGATGTGATTATTAAAGCTTACGACGATACTAAGCGGCATGTTGAAGGAACTTTCAGGGCATTAGTCAAGATAGGACCATTAGAGGTTTGGGTCAACCTTAATGTAATTGATATTCCTGTGACTTTTGCTATCCTTTTGGGGAGACCATGGTTTCATCCGTTAGGAGATGTGCCATCTACCATCCATCGAAGATCAAATTCCCACATGAGGGAAAGGTGGTCACAATCTCAGCTGAGATCGAAGCCGTAGTCGTTGCATTGAAAATGGCTCCCCAGGAGATCCCGTTGAGTCTGAGTTTTGAAGTTTTTGTGATATATGAAGATAAGCTCAGTGCTAAAATCATGAGAATGATGAAGAATCAGAACTTTGTGCCTGGAATGGGATTGGGAAAGGATCAGCAAGGCCCGCCTAGGTTTATCAAGACTAAGCCAGTGTTTTTAAAGCATGGGATAGGATATCCCGAGACAAATGAGCCAGCAGAAGGAAGTAAAGTTTGAACAAAGTCTGAAAGAAAACAGAAGGGAAAGAACAAGCTCAAACCTAAAGTGGTGGTCAAGACATTGTGGGAAACTTTTGTGAAGGAAGGCACCTATGATCCAAAATGGAGCTCCAGAGCCACTAATGATCATTGACAAGATAATTCCTGGTTTTGAGATCTTTGCTGAAGAGTTAGATAAAACCAGTGAAGCTGCTGAGGAAGAGCCAATAGTGGAGGAGTTAGTATTGTTTCCCGAACTTGAGGAGGGCATCTCTGCGATAGAGTTGAAAGCCACTGTTGATCAAATGGAAGAACTTAATTTTGAGTCTTTTGTTTTTAACTCCGTTGTAGATGTTTTTTATGATGATCTTGATATCTCTTTACCAAATATGTTTAACTTTGATGATGACCTTTTCTTTTCAAAAGTTAATGCAGTAGAGTCCGAGTTTGCTTATTTATGTGATGTTTTACCTAATGGTTATACTATGTGTGATGATCATTTCATGCATATGTTTGACATTAATTCAGTACAAACTGAATCATTTAATTTAGGCACATGCGATAATCCAAAGAATATACTTCTTGCTTCTGATTTAACTCCTGATAAGAGAAAGAAAATAAAAAAAAGTAATTAAAAGAAGACAGAAAGTATTCGCATGGGGTTATAAGGATATGCCCGAGATTGACAGAGAGATCACAGAACATGCGATCCCCACATATCCTCACATTACACCGATTAAGCAAAAGAAAAGACGATTAAGACCAAAATGGGCTCTTTTGATCAAAGAAGAAGTGGATAAGCAGCTGAAGGTAAAATTCCTAGAGGTGGTCGACGACACCCAATGGTTGGCGAACATTGTACCAATTTCGAAGAAAGATGGAAGGGTCAAAATGTGCATGGATTACAGGGATTTGAACAAGGCTTGTCTAAAAGATGATTTTCCCTTGCCACATATCGACACTTTGGTTGACAGTGCGGCTTCTAGCGCTATGTATTCCTTTATGGATGGCTTCTCAGGATATAATTAGATCATGATGGTAGTGATTGACAAGCTGAAAACTTCATTCACCACTGAATAGGGTGTTTATTGCTATACACTCATGCCATTGGGATTGAAGAATGCAGGAGCTACCTAGTAGAGGATGGCTACCACTCTGTTGCATGACATGGTCCACAAAGAGATCGAAGTATACGTGGATGACATGATGGTAAAGTCTCCAACGCGGCAAGGACACTTCGAGGCTCTTGACAAGTTTCTGACCAGAGCTGAAAAGTACAACCTCCGGTTAAATCCAAAGAAGTGTGTTTTTTGAGTGACTTCCAGAAAGTTACTGGGACACATCGTCAGTCAGAAAGGAATAGAGGTGGATCCTGACAAAGTCAAAGCAATCAGAGAAATGCCTATACCAAAGACTAAGAGAGAAGTCAGAGGGTTCATTGGGCGATTACAGTATATCAGTAGGTTTATTGCCAAGCTGACCACAATCTATGAGCCGATATTTAAGCTTCTGAAGAAGAATCAGCCAATCATCTGGGATGAAAAGTATCAGCAAGGATTTGAAACTATCAAGTGCTACTCAATGAATCCTTCAGTCTTACAGCCTCTGAGGCCGGGCAAACTATTTATCCTTTATCTGGCAATTGAGAAAGAAGCCATGGGTGCGATGTTGGCCCAAGAAGACAACGAAAAGGTCAAACACGTGGTGTACTATTTAAGCAAGAAACTTCTTCCCTACGAGTCCAACTATGGTCTTGTGGAGAAGACATGTTTGGCTGTGATTTGGGCTACAAAAAAGCTTCGACACTATTTCCAATCTTACAGGATTCAGGCAGTCTCTAAGCATGATCCTTTAAGATATCTTCAGCAAACACCGTCACTCATAGGAAAATTAGCTCGATGGCTAGTTCTACTTACCGAGTTCGACATCAACTATGTAGCAAAGAAAATAGTCAAGGGAAGAGCCGTGGTAGACTTCTTGGCTTAGAATCTAGTCAATAATGAACAGGAGTGGGAATTGGAGTTTCCAGATGAACATCTGGGGGCAATAGAAATCTAGACATGGACAATGTACTTTGATGGAGCTGTCAACATCAAAGGAGCTGGTATTGGCATAATTCTGATCTCACCAGAAGGGGAAATGAGCTCAATGGTGAAATGATTAGAATTCGAAGCTACCAATAATCAAGCCAAGTACGAAGCTTGCATCTATGGTCTGGAAGTGCTCAGAAGTGTGGGGGCAGAAGAAATTATGGTATATGGAGATTCCATGCTGGTGGTAAAACATATCTCCAATTAGTAGGAGGTGAGAGAAGATAAACTCAAGATGTATTGGGATTACTCAACTACTATCATGTTGTCTTTCACTCAGTGCAAATTTATGTACTTGCCACGATAAGGGAATCAGATGGCAAATGCTTTAGTTACTCTAGCTTCCACATGGGAAGGAGAAAAGCTGACTGTGGTCAAACTGCTTGTTCTTGTTAAGTCCAGATTTCCTTGTTATGAAGAGATAAGGGTGATGTCGGTCGACTCTATAGAAAAACCATGGTTTTACAACCTACAGCAATACTTAGAGACAAGGTAGTTTCCCGAAGATGCTGATAGGAAAGAGAGGATGTCTTTTAGGATGTTGTCTTGACAATTCATCAGGCACAATGGAATGCTGTATAAGAGAGTGCCGATGGGAGTACATCTGAGATGTGTCGATAAGAATGAAGCTCAGAAGCTTATGGAAGAAATTCACGAAAGCGTATGTGGTCCGCATATGAACGAAACAGTTTTAGCTAAGAAGATAGCACGTCAAGGCTACTTCTGGTTAACAATGGAAACAGATTGTGTAAAATTCATGAGGAAATGTCATAACTATCAAGCATATGGCGATATCAGTCATCTACCATCCATGGAACTTCAGGGATTGATCTCTCCGTGGCCATTTGTAGCATGGGGAATCAACATTATTAGAGAAGTGAGGCCGAGAGCGACTAACGGTCATCGATACATTGTAGTAGCAATCAACTACTTCTCTAAATGGGTTGAACCAGAGTCATATATTATTATGGGATCAAAGCAAATGGCAAGGTTCATTGAAAAGAACATAATCTGCAGATATGGTTTGCCACATAACATTGTTAGTGACAATGGTGTTCAGTTTCGAGCAGAAACATCAGTTTTGTTGAAAGAATACAAAATTGAGCATCATAAGTCATCCCCATATCGACCTTAAGCTAATGGAGCTGTAGAAGCCGTGAACAAGAATGTGAAGAGGATTTTGGCTAAAACGCTGGAAAATTACAAAGATTGGGCTTATTACCTGCAGTTTGCTTTGTGGGGATATAGGATAACTGCCAAAACTTCAATTGGAGTTACTCTTTATTCTTTGGTTTATGGATGTGAAGTAGTACTCACAGTGGAAGTCGAGATCCAGTCGTTGAGAGTTCTCTTGGAATCCAAGATTCCTGAGTATCAGTGGGTGGAGAGCCGATTAGCACAGTTGACTTTGTTAGATGAAAGAAGAATGAAAGTTATGTATCACTCCCAGTTGTACCAGAAAAGGATAGCTCGGGCTTACAACAAGAAAGTTAAGCCGGGAAAGATTAAGGAGGGTGATTTGGTTTTAAAGCTGACCAGGCCAATCATGACAGATCCAAGAGGGAAATTTAAGCCAAACTGGGAAGGGCCGTATCTAGTGAAGAAACTATTCTCCAAGGGCGTTGTTATCATTTCCAATCTAGAAGGGAACGAATTCAAAGAACCCATCAACCTCGACAAACTGAAGAAGTACTTTCTATAAAGTCTCGCTAGGGAGAAAACCTTAAAAAGAGGATGCCTAGGCAAAAGTTAGAGACTACAAAAATGAAAAATTAAAAGTCCTACTAGATTGAAGACCTTAAAAAAGGCGGTCCAAGAAAAAATTAAGGACATGCAAAAGGAGAGAGAGAGTGAAAAATAGTTAGTTGGAAAACTTGCAAGGGTAAGCCAATTAACAACAGGAGATATGTAAGAAGCAAAATGTATTCTCGCTTTGTGCTTAATTTAAATGGAATGGATTGCCTTTGTTATCATCAAATGTTGCATTAAATGCTTATTACACATTGCTTAAACAAAAAGGAAATTCCATCCAATAAAAGGTAAATAAAGGCTAAATTACATAAACTAATCATGTCTTCTTTTCTTTTGAACACCTTGAGCACTCGATGCTTGCAACGTCCTGGTTCTTCTGCTGATAAAGAAATCATCTTTTTTTATTTATTGTATTTGAACCCATGCTTTGTATTGATTATCAATGGATGGATCTCCATTGTAGTTGATGTTCCTCTGAATGACCCTCCGAGGCCAAGTCACAGTCAGGTTATCTAGAAAATTCTAAGTGAGTGGCCATGTCTCAAATTCACACACGAGCTTTGGAATCAGTTGCTTCTGTCTGTACTGCCTATAAAGCCTTACAGGATGGTAGAAAGTAGCAAAATACAGACTCACTACTGGAACGTAATAAGTATAAGATCAGATGGTTACATGCTGCAGTCTCCACCACGGGCACATCCACTGAATCAGAGTATTAGGGAAAGTGGCCAGCCAGCTCCGAATGTCTTCTGGGATAGGATGAAACTGCCGAGTACGACAGTGTTTAGCTCTATAACGAGCGATGTCTCTAGGAGGCTCGAGTAATCTCAACTTCTCGTGAAACCATACCTATGCAGATTACAATTGCAGACGATGAAAAATGAACAAAATGACAAAATGAGGAATAAATGAGGAAAAAATGGAAGAGAACTAACCTCTAGTAACAAGGGACTTCTAGAGAATCATTTTGTTTTTGCAAAGTTGTCTAAACCAACAATGGTTTCTACTAGAATGAGCAGGAAAGGGTTGAGACCCACTTCTACTTGGTCGAGAATGTGAAGAATCTTTGGGTTACAATTGCCTGAAGGAGATACAAGCAGGAATTGAGCATAGAGGCATAGAGCCATCATCCGGGACCAATGCACTCCCTTGTTGTCTGCGGTCATTACCATCTCTAAAAAAGTGTTGATCAGAATCTCAGAATTGAAAATGTGACAGAGAGAGAACTAGGGAGCAAGATCAAACATCTTGGCCATCTAAAGTTGAATAGAATTAGCATTTGGGACTCTAAGAGGAGGGATCACGATCTGACAAGTAGAATCGAGTTGACAGCCTAGAATTGCTCCAAATTCCTTAGGCAGGGGGCATAATTCAATAACATTGAACCTGAAGACATGTTTCTGAGGATCCCAAAACTAAGCAAGAACATACAAAAATGAGAAGTTGATTCTTCTTGCATGCATGGATCTGAAAATGGATAAGTGGAATGGCTCTAATCTAGCCCAAGATTCACCATCCAAGCTTTTCAATACTGTTTGCAGCTGCTTTAAGTTTTTTTCAGTCATGGTTAGAGGTTTGGAATGTAGTTTAGAGTGAGAAAGTGAAAAGAATTCAAAAAAGAAGGAGTTAGGGATTTGAAGAGGAAATTAGGGATTTTTATAGCTGCAGAGCTCTGGCATAGAGGCGATCGCCTCAACGTTAAGGCATCGCCCCTATGTGAAGAGGCAATTCTCTGTCGCCTCTTCACGAAGAGGCGACACCTCTCCAACAGTAACAAGATGTGAATTTTTGTAAAGATTTTGTATTGTGTGTGCGAGATTTAGTTATGAAAACATCAAATTCCTGTGAATAAAATGCCTCTATTGCTTCAAGAGCAGCAAAAAATGTTATAATATCATCATTCAGTGTAAAATCAAGAAACCTAAACTCAAAGTAGAAAGAAATAACTTGTTCAAGTAAAACGACAACTGTTCAAGAGTGAAAAGTCACTCCTGAGCTAAGGGAACCTAAGCCTCATCACCACCATCGTCTCTAGAAGACTCGCCAATGGACTCCTCCTCAGCAGAGTCACCTCCCTCATCCTCGCTATCCTCTCCACTAGCATCAGCCTCCTCTCCATCATCCCTAGTGGAAGCAGTTGTCTCCTCACCTCTAGCAGGCTTAGCACCCTCCTCCTCACTGCTAGTCTCATCCTTGACATGAACGGCAGCGAGCTGGTGCTCAAGAGCAGCGACCATGGCCTGACTAGCCTCGAGCTTATCCTATCAAAGTGCAATAAAGGGTAAGAAATCATGAGAACATGCATACATATAGGGATAGGTGATGTTTTTACCTTCCACAGCTTGGTCGTGTTGACCATGAAGTCCTGCTGAGCTTCTATCAGACGATATATGTACTCTGCCTGCTGACGGGGTACCTATAATCATTAATAGTTAGAATTAACTTTGTGTTAAGTCAAATTTGAAAACAGATTGAGGAGGAAAGAAAGTTACAAGTGTAGAGGTCTCCAGGAAGAAGACAGGCTCAATAGTCATGTCTGGAGTCATAAACTGATGAGACAACTCTCCTGAAGGCAACCAGCACCGAACCATCAGATCTGGAGGAGCAGCGAGCATGCCAGCGATCACCTATAAACCAGAACTGGAGCTAGCAACATCAGCAGCAGGTGGTCGCCTAGCAGAAGTACCCTCATAATGAGGTATAATGCGAGGGCGCTGAGACGGCCTCTCCTATATGATACGAACGCAGTTAACTTGTACCAAACCCGTATTCAATCTTGATAACCTTGCCAAGGATCATTCATAAACCAAGCAAAGGAAAACTCTAATTCCCAACAAGACCGTTAAATAACTTGTACTTAAGAACCTTAATTACAAAGAATTAAAGGTTGTTTAATATAAGCCTAAGATTAACTACGTCAATTTTAAGTCTAAATTAAACTAGGTTTGAATGCACCAAGCCTTCACTTGATAAATTCACTAAGTTCTTTCAAGAATAAAAGAAAAGGACTTTAACCTCATAAGAATTGAATTTAATTGATAAAAACTTAATAAAATTCATACTACAATGCTATAGCCTTTATATAGGCATGTAAACATCCTAATCCTTATAGGAATAGGTTTATTACTTATTCCTAAAGACTCATATAAAGGAAAATCCTTAACTAAAGAGGATTCCTTTAAAAATAAGACAATTAATGACAACTAAGCTTTGAAAAGTCAATTTGACAACTCACGACAACTAAGCTTTGAAAAGTCAAATTGACAACTCATGACAACTAGGCAAAATTTGACCAAGTCTTTAAATAAGAGTAACAACCATTCTCCATCACATCTAGGGTTTTTATTTGCTGAAAATAATCTTGAAAGATTCTTGATTCTTGTAGATTCCCTTAGCATCTTCTAGAACCTTCCAAAATCTTCAAAATTGCACTTTTATGTATATTGAATGCAAATCGCTCCACTTGAAGAGTTTGAAAATATGATAATAAGGTGTAAAAATGATGATTTTTCCCTTGTATCAAACTTTCTCCAAATTCACTCAAATGAGCTCCACTTGCACTTGTGCTTTGATTCATCAACTCAAGCTTCATCTCTTGCTTCACGAACACTCCTAAAGCATCCTTGAACTTCTTCATATGAGCTCTAGTCATTGGACCATCATACTTGTGTAGATCATTATGCTTATCAACATGGTTGGTGTTTGTTTGGTTTGCATCATTCTCTCCTTCCTCGAGAAGATTCGTCCTCGAATCATCAACCTCGTCAAAATTAAAATGAGATAAATCAGAAACATTGAAAGTAGCACTAACACCATAATCACCAGGTAAGTGTATTTTATAAGCATTATCATTAATCCTTTCTAGAACTTGAAAATGACCATCACCCCTAGGATGTAACTTAGATTAGCGCAAACTAAGAAACCTTTCTTTCCTTAAATGTACCCAAACCCAATCTCCAGGTTCAAATATCACTC
>CATIWK010037149.1:0-14595 GCA_949634005.1 Mallotus japonicus | reverse complement strand
GTGTATAAGATACAAGGAATATACAGAAAATAAACTTAATGTATACTAGAATGAACCAGAGTCATGCATGACTCTGGTCGAGAGCTGAGGTGATCGCCTCATCACGATGAGGCGACGCCTCTATGAAGAGGCGTCGCTTCTTCGACAAGGCGATTTGCCTCAGGGACACACGCTTTCTTAAAACTTAAGTAACTCAAATATACATGCAAATAGACACAAAACAGAGATTCAATCACTTAAATATCACGTATTTACACAATCATGCTTGCATACAACACCATATAAACAACAAAATACTCAAGAGAAACAAAAATCTAACAATTTATGCTTTTTATACAAAAATGAAACTTAAAAACTTAAAAGTGAGGATTCTCATTGAATGAAGACTTCCTGGAGCTCCTAACTCAGCCCTCAGAGCTTGTTTTGATGGTTGAATGCTATCAAGAGTCCTTCTTCTTCAAAGGAATGGTCTCTTTAAGCCTTAGGAATCACTTCTCTAGCTTCCTTCCCCTTGTTTCTCTTAGTTTTTCTTGGTTTTTTCTTCTTTTTCTCTTAAAGACGTTTTTTCTTTTTTTGTTCTTTTTTTCTGAATGATCAGCCTCTCCTCCTCTTCTCTCTCAATCTCTACTTAGACCCCTTTCTTTCCTTTTTCCCAAAGCCCCAAGTCTATTCTCTACCATGTCTTTTTTCATCATTGCTTCCCTCTTTTTTAGCTCTTCTTAACCCCAAAAGTCTTTGTTTTTGTTCTAAAAAACGTAGCTGGAAAACAAGTGGGATTGAGTTAAATGCATCAATAAATGACATTTATTGCTGCAGGGACAGGTGTCATGAGGCGGCACCTCATCGATGAGGCGGCTCCTTTTCATCGAGGCGATCGCCTCTTCACCCAAGGCTAGTAATCTGGGCCTGGGCTTGAAGGCTAGCGGGCTAGGGTTCAATGTCTATGTCTTGGGCCTGGTCATTTTGGGCTAGGTTTTAAGCCTTGGAATTCATTTCTAAGAAGGTTCGGGACTCTTCTCGCATCCAAAGTACAGACTTGCTCATCACCGGGCTTTCATTGCGGGCCCAAACAGAGGGTGTCTACAATACCAAAATCAATTTATTTATATAATAAAAGCATCAAGGATATTTATTTACAAAATAAATAATAAAATTCTCATTTACGATCAAATTATATTAATAAAAAAATCCATTTTTCAAATATTCAAAATTAAATAGCATTAATCATAATTATTTATTTAAATTTCTCAATTATATAATGAAAATAATCAAAAACTCATTTAAGCTTAGAAATAATAATTAAAATTATTATTCGGATATAATTCCGGAAATTACTATTAATTAACCAAAAATAGTAATTAATTAATAAAAATTATTTTAGTACCAATTATTATTCAAAATCATTCTAAAATATAATAATCAATAATAAATCTACTTAAAATACAAGAATTAGTAATTTATAATAATATTTCCAAAAATGCATCTATTATTTAAATTTATCAATAATTTATTTAAATTAATTAATATCAATCATTAATTTTAATATCTAATAAATTCTAAAAATTTCATAAAAATACATTTTTAACACTAAACATATTTTTAAATAAATAAATAACCAAATCTATAATTTTTTATATTCAATTTACATATATATTTGGAAATTAACCAAAATTAATAAAATACCCAAAAATACTAATAAAATTAATTAATGCATTCTAAAATTAAAATCACTAATAAACATATCAATAACAATAAATCTACCAAAAAAATAAATTTAAAACTAACTTTCAAAATTTTCCTAAAAATATAATATTTCTCAAAAATTCCATAAATTCCAAAATAAATCTAAAAATTATACAAAAATTATTTTTGAGCATCATTAAGCCTAAATAACAACAATCTAACCAAAAATAAACTTAACTTTAACCTATGAATTTTCCTAAAAAAAATAATAATTACAAGAAAATAAAACAAAATAATTGCAGAAAAATCACATAAAAATTAGTCTTGAGAGCTACCTACCTAGGGGAATGAATTAGCTCCAAGATTTAGAGCTCCGATGACCGGAAATGGCTCCGGTGAGCCCTTGTAAACCAGCCGAAGCTCAAGAGGAAGAAGGAGAGAAAGCAGCAGCAACAGTAGGCGAAAAATGGAGAGAAGGGCTGCTGGGTGGTTCGGCTAAGGTAGTCTGCTGGTTCGGTCAGGTGGTTCGGTCAGCTGAGTGGGTGGTTCGGGCGGAGGAAGCAATTCAGGCGGAAGGAAAAAAATTGCAGAATGAAAAAGAAAGAAAGAAAGAGAGAAAGAAAGAAAGAAATGGGTGATGCCCGAAAATTTTTTTGTCCTACTTTTGACTTCATTTCATTTTTTTTAAATAATAATAATAATAGAAAAATTCTTAACCACACAAAACTAACACATGTGCATATTCTTATGTGTATATAAACTCACATGTATATATATACTTATATATATATGTATATATATAATAACATCAAGTACACATACATATATATATATATATATATATACACTAAACAATACCTATGTATATATATTTAAATAAAATAAAAATTAATAGAATTTAATAAAATTAATAGTGTTAAAATAAATATTTAAATTAATTAACTAAATAATAAATTTCAAATTTAATAAATTTTATTAACACTACAAATCTCGAAATTAAATATTAAAATTTTAAAATAAAACTCGGGTCATCACACCATTCACCTTGTTCTTGTTGATTTGCTTGTTTGCAGTATTCGAAGGATTCCCAAACGAGTTATTAACACTGATAAAAAAAAAAGTAGAGGATAATTATACGTTGAAAATAGAGTAATAACAACCATTTATTAAATTCTTTTTGTTCTTTTTTAATAAGACTAAAAATAAACTTTTTTAGGCATTTTTTCAAATAACTTGCAAGCACGATCTATATGGAAGTAAACTTTTCAATCTCTAGTAAATTTCACTATATTTCTCTAAACTTTTCATGTTATTTTATAAAACACTTTTTATGCAACAAAATAGAATATAAATAACATTTGCTTTTTCTTTTTAACCCAAAAACAAAAAGAAACAAAAAGGTTTGTGAGTAAGAAATCTAAAAAGAAACCTAGTTTTTTTTTTTTTTGGGGGGGGGGGGGGGGAAGGGTTGGGGGACATGTTGCTAAAATATTGTAGGTGGGCAGAAGTTATAATTTTTACATCAATTATGTGGCTTTTAAGTTATTACTTAAATAAATTTTGAGTTAGAAAGTTGGTTGTTCTTATTTTTCCACTTATTAATTTTTATTTATAGGGGCATTTTAGTAAATTGGTAAAATAGAGGAAGAGACAAGCAATTTGCATAAAATGGCCAATTTTAATGCCATTGACAAGATGCATATTGAACAGAAAAAGGAAGGCGACAATGTTAGCTTTTGAACGCCAAGGTTGCATTCTCTAGATGGAAATTTTTTAAGGCCTTTTAAGTTCTAGTTGCTCTAGGACTGCATACTATATCAATAAGGAGACAAAATACAAAAAAAAAAAAAAGGAGATTAGTCTATAACAATTAAAAAAGGAGGTTGGAGGTTCAATCCCCCCTCCCCCCAACTTCCCCCATTAAATCCTTGGGGCCCATGTGTCCCAAGGTATTTAAATGTTGAGCTTCCTGCCTGGGTTGGCTAGTTTCAGTCACGAAGTTGGTTCCGTTTAGAAGTTGAGGGTGTTAATCCCCCTCCACTTCCCTGACCGAAAAAAAAAAGTCTATAACAATCAAGAAAAATTTAAGAATTAAGAATTCAAGCTCCAAAATTATATTTTACTCCTTTTTATTTTCTTGTATTATTGCTCATGATGCTTCAATTGTTTACAGTATTTGCATTATGAGTAGCTAAATTATCTTTAAGGTTTATGTTTAGAGTAGCTATTTAGCATGTGATTAGATAATTATTTCAATTTTTAATAGATTAGTTTTTGGTTGATTCTATAAGTTGTCTTAATTTCTTATTATCAATATAGGGTCAACTAATGCATGTTTGCAGATGAAATATGATCAACGGAAGTTGAATATTGCATTAGCTTATATTCTTATATGACGTAGAAAAATCGACCTCGAAATAAGGTGAAACCTTTAGGAGTTAATAGATATTACAAAACTTAATAAGTTTCAGTTGATCTTTAACCATTAAAATAGGTTATTGCTTAATCTTAACATGTTTTATTGATCTGGAAAGAGATATTAGGTAAATTAGAGTAATCAATCCTCAACTATAGCTAGTCAATTAATAGTTGATTTAATAATTTTATAATCATTGCTTAATAATGAAACAAATCTAGACTATAATATTAAGTTTTAGATTTAATTGTTTAAATTGTTTTATTAACCTTTATTTCTTTATGTTGATTTTGATTATGGTGTAATAAATACATGACCCCCTATACTTGTCACTTTTTGTTAGTTTGGCACCTCAACTTATAGTTTTGCCATTTTGACACCTAAACTTAGCTAAAACGTAATTTTGAAATCCCTGTAAGCACAAGTGGCGCGGAATAGCGAATCAGCTTGTGACATATCATAAGGGTTTAATTGACCAAAAACTACAAGTAGAGGTGTCAAACTGACAAAAAATGATAAGTACAGGGAGTGGTAAATGAAGAATCAAGTATGCAACTTACAAGTGTGGTGAGCACAAGCCTTAAATAGGGTAAAATTTTAAAAATTTTACTTGCATAACGCTTCATGACATGAAGAATTCCATTCCCAAAGGATCCCTTTTGCATTTTACACACAACTAAATAGCATGTAACTTATACATACATTAACCTAAGAAACTCTAAGTTTAAGAAAACTTACCAACTCCTAAGTTTGATGTAGACCACAATAGTTATCTACAAGCTTTGGGTGCTTTAGGTTCAACTCTTGAATCAAATGCTCTAGCCTCCCAAATGTTAGGCCTCTAGCTTGAAACACCAAAGCTCCACCAATTCACCTTCTTACTTAGATTAGTTTAGTTGTAAGTAGCCTCTCAAATGACCCTCACAAAACTTGTACTAATTTAACCTCCTTGCAAGAACACTTAGGGTTTATGTTGTGTGTATGTTGTTTCTATTTTGTGGTGAGTTTCTAAACTCTCTAACCTTAGAAATATTTCTTAGGTTATGTATATATATGTAGAGAAAGAAAACCCTAATGACATCATCTCTTACATCATAAACATACAAGTTCTCATGATAAGTATACAACTTGTATCTATCATTAAGATACCTTGAATTGTGTAGAGAATACATCTCATGTATTTGTCTACATTCATTATCATATATGCCTATGTGATATAATCCTAATCTTTACTATGGTCAACAATTTACACATTAGAGATAGTCAATATATGGGAATGAATGAGTTATCAGTATATTGAATGAATAAGAGATACACAGTACAATAGTATATATATACACTGAGCAATATAACGAAGTGATAAGTATGACTAACAGTCCTAGCTGAACATGGTTACAGGAGTATAACTAACATGCCCCCTCAACCTGAAGACGGCTTGGTAAAAAGCCGAAGCTTGTTCTAGAAATAAGTGAACAATTGATGCTGCAAAGGCTTGGTCATTAAGTCCGCAATTTGGTAAGCCGAGGAAATAGGCGAGATAGTGAGCTGCTTATTAGAAACTTGCTGCCGGACATAATGATAATCAACCTCCACATGTCGTGTGCGCGCATGAAACACAGGATTGGTGGAAAGAAAGACTGCACCAATGTTATCGTACCAAACATAGGGAGGAACAGATAAAGGAACGCCTAACTCGAACAGCAAAGAGGTTAACCATTTGAGCTCAACACTGACATCGGCAACAGCTTTAAATTCTAATTCAGTGGATGAGCGAGCGATGGTTTTCTATTTTTTGGAGTTCCACGCAATAAGATTCTCTCCAAGGTAGATCAAGTAGCCACCAGTAGAGCGCCGATCGTCAGGGCAACCAGCCCAGTCGGCATCAGAAAACACAGTCAAAGTGAATGAAAAACACCTTTCAAAGAGCAATCCTAAATGAACAGTGCCCTGGAGATAACGGAGTAACCGTTTCAATGCTTTTTGATGGTCGGTAGTAGGATGTTGCATGTACTGGCATAGGCAATTGATGGTGTAGGATACATCTGGCCACGTGATGGAGGCATATTGCAAGCTTCCACATATTTTACGATAGTGTAAAGCATCAGTAGCAAATAAAGGAGTTCCCGATTTAGTGAGTAGGTGACTAATTGCCGTGGGTGTCACGCTTGGTTTACACTGAGCCATACCGAAGGAGGCAATGATGTCCGAAATATAAGAGGACTGAGATAGCAAAACCCCATTGGAACATTTCTCCACTTGAATGCCCAAGAAATAATTAAGATGTCCAAGGTCACGAAGGAGAAAAGCCGAAGACAATTGACTAATTAAGGAAGCAACAACTGTAGAATCACTACTCGTGATGATAACATCATCCATATAAACCAATAAAAAACATTGAAAATCACTGTTTTTGTATATAAAAAGCGACAAATCAGCACTAGAACTAATAAAGCCGAGTTGAAGTAAAAACTTACTGAGTTTTTGAAACCAAGCGCGAGGGGCTTGTTTAAGTCCATAGAGGGACTTATGTAATTGACAAACATAGTGAGGAAATCGATGATCTTCAAAGCCTTGAGGTTGAACCATAAAGACTGATTCTTAATACATTGCTAACATCAAGTTGTCTAATTTGCCACCCCTTAGAGGTTGTAACTGAAAGAACAGTTCGAACAGTCATAGGTTTCACTACAGGACTGAATGTTTCTCGATAATCAAGACCAAACTCTTGTGTATAGCCACGAGCCACCAATAGCTCTTTATACCGTTCAATTTGACCATTGGAGTGACGCTTTTTTGTATAAACCCAACGGTTGCCAACAACATTTTTGCCACAAGGTGGAGGTACCAAAGTCCAGGTATGATTCTGAATAAGTGCATCCATTTCAAGTGCCATAGCCTTTTGCCATTGAGGGTGTTGTTTGGCTTGTATGAACGAAGAAGGTTCAAGTTGCAAAGAATTATTGGTTTCGGGAATTGAGGTAAGGTATGCAGTTGGTTTGCGGGTGAGTGTGGAAGGGCGTAAAGTCAATGGGTGTGTCCGTTGTGGATTAGGTTGAGATGATGGGGGTGGTGAATCAGTTTGTTATGGAGGACGTAAATCCATAAATAACTGAATGCCATCAGAATTGAAAATTTCGGTTGGGATAGGCTTGGAAGAAGAAGATTGAATTGAAGTAGAAGTGTGGGAATGAGATAAAGATGGAGAAGTGGATGGCGAAGGAGTTTGTGAAGAGATGGGAGAGGATAAGGAAAAGAAGGAGTTGGAGAGAGGTGAATTACCTGGTGATAATGTTGAATGATGTTCTAGAGGAATTGGGTAACTGAGTTGTAACCATGGAGAAGTTGGCAAGCTGACTGTCATACCATCCAAAGAAGAGGGATTTCGGGTTACTTGAAAAAAAGGAAACAATTTTTCATCAAATTTGACATGCCTTGCTATGTAAATTTTGCTTGAAATTTTATCTAAACACCGATACTGAAGATGAGTTAGTGAGTAACCCATAAAGACACACTGTCTTGATCTAAAATCAAATTTATATCTATTAAATGGTCTCAGAAGAGGGTAGAAAGCACACCCAAAGACTCTCAAAAAAGAATAATCAGGAACACTATGAAATAATTGCTAGAAGGGAATTTTTTTGGCAAAAGAAGTAGTGGGTAATCGATTGATTAAAAAAATGGCTGTTTCAAAGGCATATTCCCAGTATTTAAATGGGGCACCACAATGACCTAAAAGTGTTAGTCCAATATCAACTACATGTCTTATTTTTCGTTCAATAGTGCTATTTTGCTCATGAGTATGAGGGCAAGTGACTCGATGCAAAATACCAGTGGATTGAAAAAAAGTATGCAGTGGATGATACTCGCCACCCCAATCAGAGTTAAATGCCTTAATTTTACAATCAAACTATTTTTCAACCATGGCTTGAAATTTATAAAAAATTTGTGACACCTCACTTTTGCATTTCATAGGAAAAAGACAAGTAAATAAAGAATAATCATCAATAAATAGAAAAAAAAATACTTAAATCCAGACACTGAACAGATAGGGGCAGGACCCCAAACATCCGAGTGTATTAACTCTAAGGGTCTATAACTCCTATGATTTGTCAAAGGTAAGGTAATGCGATGGAGTTTCCCTAGACAACATGCTTCACACTAAGATGGAGGAGGTTTTATTTTGGAACAGGTTAAATGAAAAGAGGTCACTAACTGCCTAACAGTTTGGTAGTTTGGATGGCCGAGTCTCGCATGCCAATCTTCTAAACTGGCAAGGTAAGCCACTGCATGGTGATGAGGCTGTGGAAGAATGCCTTGGAGCTTATAAAGGCCAAGCTCAGTTGTTCCTTGAAGCATTATCCGCTTTGTCACCTGATCTTTCACAAGACAATGGTCATCATGGAATTAAAAAAAACATTGGTTATCTTTGCATAATTTTTTAACTGCAAGTAAAGACTTAGTAATTTCAAGCACATAAAGCACATTAGTCAATGTAAGATCTCTGGATGAAGTAGGAAGAAAGGATTTACCAACTTTGGAAATTGATAGGCCATGGCCATTGCCAATAAATAATTTTGAATTACCTCTATATTCATCCGAAATAGACAAAGCAGAAATATCTGGTGTAACATGGTGTGCGGCACCAGTGTCCGGATACCAAGATGAAGATGGCCCGGAAGAAGGAGTGGGCAGAACCCCTTGAGGTGACGATGAAGGAATCTCAATTAGAAAAGCATTGCGTCGAGGAATTTGCTCAGATGGAGAAAATAAATAGGCAGCAGGTCGAGTGCTATGTCACAAAACAAGATTGACATCAAAGCGACGTCGACACTCAAGAGCAGCATGATTTGTGAAGCCACAGATTTGACAAGCTTGAGTGGAGAAGCCTCGACGGCCACCACACTGAGAGTGGCGACCACAATTGCCTGAAAAGAAGATCACTGTGGTGAAGAAGAAATATATTGTTGACGCTGCACAATATTGGCAATAGGAATAGTGGGCTCCTGTGATTTGAGCAACAATTCATGAGAAACGAGCTGTCCATGAAGCTCATTAAAATTAATATGATCTGTCCGTTATTGAAGAGCCGCGATTATGCCATTAAAATCAGATCCAAGCTTACGGAAAATAATGGCATTGAATTCTGAAGACAAGAGTGGTTGTCCTGCCAAGGCCAAAGAATCAGATAAAGCCTTTGCTTGATACAAGTATTGAGAAACAGATTGATTTTACTTCGAAAGATTGTGTAACTCGATGTGTAACTGAATTTTCTAGGCTTGACTGATGACTCCGTATACAGTAGCCAAGGCACGCCATACCTCAGCTGAAGACGATAATCCAATTAGTTGGGGATAGATCTTTTCAGTGATTGAAAAGAGAAGCCAAGAAAATAAAAGCTGGTCCTTATGAAACCAGATCATATATTCAGGATTGAGGGAAGGTTTATTGGTAGCTAAATCAATAATGGTTTGAGAATGAGAAGGTTCGGTGCCATTGATGATTCCATGAAGGTTGTAGTAGTTGAGAAGAGGAGTGAATTGAAGTTTCCAAGGTATGTAATTTTTGGAGGTAAGTTTGATGGAAAACGTTTATTGAACATGAGAGGGTGTAGTAGACGAGATTGGAGAAGGACATGGTGGAACGGTATTTGTAACAGTTCTAGAGGTAAACGAAGAAAGAGAAGAAGAAGTATCATAAGACATTATTGATAACCTTGTGGACTTTAGCTCTGATACCAAGTCAATATATGGGAATGAATGAGTTATCAGTATATTGAATGAATAAGAGATACACAGTACAACAGTATATATATACACTGAGCAACATAACGAAGTGATAAGTATGACTAACAGTCCTAGCTGAACATGGTTACATGAGTATAACTGACAGAGATAATGTGTGCCTAACATGCCAATTTTGACCATATCATTTATATATGGACTTGGGCTTGGTAATTGGGCCAACACTTGGTCCAAGCCCAATCCATCTAACAAATGGGCTTAGATTAGGTTCGATTGCAAATTATATCATGGACCCCTGTCCATGATGCTATGTGTGTCTCTTAGGTTTCACACATGTGTTTTTTTTTTTTTGCGCGTCCTTCTTCTTCTTCTTTCCTCTCCATGAAAAAAGCTTAGTATAATTCTTCATGCTCCTGCACTAAAATATGGAGATGGTCCCAAGAAGCAATTGATTCTTAAAGTTTTTCGGGCCTAATTCTTTATGCTCCTGCACTAAAATATGCCTTGTTTATTGTTTTTTGTCAGAAAAATCTGCCTTGTTGGGTGATATGTTTTTATTTGTTTCATTCACATCTTCATGGCTAAGAAGAGTGTTGGGGATTTTGATTTGAAAGGAAATAAGGTTTTTGTTAGAGCTTATTTGAATGTTCCTTTGGATGATAACCAGAATATTACTGATGATACTAGAATTAGAGCTGTTATTCCCACTATTAAGCATGATTTGCTGCTTTATGCAATAGCAGCCTGTGTAATGAGGGATCAGCATGGTTATGCAATTGGATGTGTGGAAGCTTCTTGATGATGCACATGACTTGGTAGTAATATGAAAAGATTTGAAAGTGAACCTGTTAATGAATATGAATCTATAGGTGAAAGTTAATGAATTTGTAGGTGAAAGTTAATGAATATGCGGGTGAAGGTCAATGAATCTACTGCAAATTCATTGATTTTGAGCTGCAGATTCATTGATTTTGAGCTACATATTACAATACCCAATTTTCCTACTTAACTTAAGCCTAGAGATTCATTGATTTAAGCCTACAGATTCATCAACCGTTAACTACAAATTCATTAGTTCATTGACCTTGTCATTACCTTTCAGAAAATACATTGATTTAAGCCTAGAGATTTATTCATTTAAGCCTACAAATTCATCAGACATTAACTACAAATTCATTAGTTCATTGACCTTGTCATTACCTTTCAGAAAATACATTGATTTAAGCCTAGAGATTCATTGATTTAAGCCTACAGATTCATCAAGCATTAACTACAAATTCATTAGTTCATTGACCTTCACCTTTGAGAAAAATAAATTCATTTAAGCCTAGAGATTCATTAATTATTACCTACATGTTCATTAATAGATTCATAGAAAAACACTCTTTTTGGTTGTACAATTGATCTTTTGAACAAAATTTATTTTAGTAGTTTTTTTGTTAAATTCATTGACACTCACTTGCAGATTCATTAACTTTCTCCTGGAGATTCATTAACATTCGCTTGCAGATTCATTAACTTTTCTAGCAGATAAATTAACCTTAGAGAAAACAGAGTAAATTGATAAGGCTAGAGATTCATTGATCATTAGCTCCATGTTCATTTTTTATTAAAAAATAATACTTTAAAATAATAGTTCAAACAGTTGGCTTAAATTCATTGACATTCACTTGGAGATTCATTAACCTTAGCTTGGAGATTCATTAACATTTGCCTATAGATTCATTATTGATCAGTTGCTGCACTACAACCTTTACCACTGCAGGGCTATGACGGAAAAAAAAAAAAAAAAGAGAAGCGCGTTTTTTTTTTTGTCTCACACGTGTAATGACTATTGGTCCATCTTGCAACATGGACAGGGGTCCATGGTATAAGAACTGTGGTTCGTGGGCCTTCTCAATATTTTAGATTAATCTTTGGTCCAAAACCTTTTTTGGGCCTAGGCCCAAACAACTTAGGCCATTAATCCAAGTCCAATTAGAAACAACACATATTATAAATTTAATTCTTTAATTAATATCTCTTATTAATTAAGTATAAATTAATAATTAAACCCTTACTTTAATTAGATTTCATGATATGCTAGAATTATTGCTTAAAGCATAAATCCAATTCCATTAATCTTAATTAATTGATTAAACACTTTAATCAACAAATTAGATTAACATTAATGGTGATTTGTTGAAACTCTTTTAAGTGTGACTTACTAGGCTCATGTCTAATTGGCAATGAGAAGATAATATCAACATTTGATATTATTTGAAACTCCTTTCAATTCTAAATGTGAAAATCCTAATTGTACACATTTAGTTCTCATAAGTTGTGAGTGACCTCTAGCATTGATATCACAACTACCCAATTAGAAATGAATAAATGTATTGATTCACACGAACCCTTTGGTCATAATTACCGTGCACTAAAATCCCTTCATTAGAAGATCCCGATATAGCCTAGAGTCAAGGTTTAGTCAAACTCTAATAGATGTATCATATGACCTCATCTCAAGTTTGTTTCTTAATAAAACATAACAAATACTAGAAATATTTTTCTAGCTCTGAAACTCTTTCAGACCGTGTTATGTTTGTCCTAGCCATGAACTTATTCATCAAGAACAAGCTTAGATAGCATAAGATCTTATCTCGGTTCGCTCCAGGCAATGAATCATATCTTGGTCAAACACTCATCCCTATATTTAACCGACTAGAGCCACCACATGTCATATACCCATGTGTGATTAACACAAGTATATAAGCGGTAACAAACCTTGACCACTTAAATGTGGATGACCGTGTCACCTCAAGTCAAAGGACTATATGCACCATTATGACCTAGATTATGACCGTTGACTATAAGTGAATATCCTCGCGATCACAAATCTAATGTCATTGTTCGATCCACCCATCACATAAGTATCCACATGTCTATTCTGATATCTCATATCAAGTAGCATGAGACTCACTACCTCCCACTATTAGTATCACATACTAATCAAGGAAAATAGATAGAGGTGATAGTCAAATTAATATTACTCAATTTATCAACTATGAACATTTTATAGCATATGTACTAAATAAATTTGTAACTCATATTATCAACTCTTGATAATAAATTTATTTAACATTATGCTAATGGATAAATATTCAATTAAATAAACACTTTAGATAATAGAGTATTATTTTATTATCATTTGGGATAATTTACAATGTCAAAATATGTGATTGGCCTCTAGGGCATGCCACCTATACTAACAGTAGATGCACTATGCCATCATATTAGTGCAAACTAGTGCATTTTAGTCAAGTTTATGTATTAAAATGGCAAAACTATAAGTTAAGATGTCAAATTGATAAAAAGTGACAAGTACAAGGGATCATATATGTATTATGCCTTTTGATTATCTTAGCTATTAAAGTTAATAGAATAGTTAATAATTAATAATAGTTTAATTCTTGTAGAAAAAATATCCTGCTCATCCCATATTACTTGTTATCCTTGCACTCATGAAAGTGATAAAAAGTGAAGTGAATAAGGTGAAGCGAACATGAATAGAAGTAAAAAATAAATTGAAATTGATAATTATGGTGCTGCTATTACTATCCGTTATTATCATTTGTCCATTGCCAATTGAACACCATGAAGAATAAATTTAAAAAAAAAAAAAAGGATGATGGAAGATGTGAAAATCAGTAAAAGAAAGATCGTTAAATGTTGTCATTTCAACCTATTATTTTTATTTTGCTTTATTTTGCTTTTTTGCTTAACAAAACTTGAACTTGGTTTAGTGGAAATGCAAGGGAAGGAAATTACAAACATTTGTATTTAAATGCTCCAAAAGCACATTTATGGGCTTATCTGCACATCACTATAAAACATTAGGGGCAAACATGCACCTTTGCCCTTTTATTTATTTATTTTTGAAAAAAAAAAAAAACCTCTGTTTTCAATCTCTCCATGTGGCTTCCTTTTCCTTCTTGTTCCATCTATGATTGCCGGTATAGGCCGACGTTCAAAAGCAACGCCGATAGCTAAGAACTGATATGGGAGCAGCCGCGTCCTGATCATGCTTCAGTATCATTGAACTCTGTAATTTCTGAATTTTGGCATCTGTTCTTTTATTATCTTGTGTTCCTTCATATCAAATTGCTGCTGCTGCCGATTTCAATTGACAATTGTAACCATCTTAGCTAGTGGTATCGACCGAAACGTGCGTCAAGTAACATCAGATCGTCAACTTCTCTCTCTGTCTTCGTCGATCATCAATCATCAATAATGTCAAACGTCTCTGTAGCAGCAGAATGGCAACTCCTAACAACTCGCTTCTATCGAAAACAAGAAATATACCAAATGCAATGGAAGAATATTGATTTAAGCCGTTACAAAGCAGCTTGCGCACCCTTTGGCGGTCCAATCGCAGTAATTCGAGATGATTCCAAAATTGTCCAACTTTACTCTGAATCAGCCCTCAGAAAACTCCGCATATTCAACTCCGCCGGCGTTCTAATCTCTGAAACTGTCTGGAAACATCCTGGCGGCCGTCTTATCGGTATGTCATGGACTGAAGATCAAACGCTCATCTGTATAGTACAAGATGGTACCATTTATCGCTATAATATACATGCGGAGATTCTGGAACCAAATTTTTCAATGGGGAAAGAATGCTTTGAACAAAACGTGGTGGAATGTGTGTTTTGGGGGAATGGTGTTGTTTGTTTGACTGAGGCTGGGAAATTATTTTGTGTACCTGATTTTAAGGAC